>JAJOOO010000550.1:0-40456 GCA_029582685.1 Solanum piurae | reverse complement strand
ATAATGACTATCGAGTTAAATATTTGCTATTGACAATATTCTTCCATATTCTCTGTGGGATCGACCCCGACTCATAGTTGGGTAAATATATTGCATACTATCGTTTATATTTCTTTTCAAGAAGTATATTTGAACGTTATCAGTAGTATGCAAAATCATATCATCGAGATGACTAACATTGCATCAAGACTTAAGACCTTGGGGATGAAAGTGGATGACACCTTCTTAGTTCAGTTCATTCTGAACTCATTGCCTCTTGAGTATGGACCATTCCAAATTAACTATAACACTATTAAGGATAAGTGGGATGTTAGTGAATTGTCCAGTATGCTTACTCAAGAGGAGTCAAGACTTAAGAAACGAGGAGGTCATTCCATTAACCTCATAGGTCAAGGAGATGGTAAAGGACTTAAAGTGAGGCCAACAAGTTTAAGAAAAAGAAAGCACCTGCTAAAGTTCCACATGATGCTCATAAGGAACTCAAGGCTGATGTGTGTCGTTTCTGTAAAAAGGAAGGACACTATCAGAAAGATTGCCTGAAACGTAAAGCTTGGTTTGAAAAGAAAGGTACATTTAGTGCTTTTGTATATTTCAAATCAAATTTAGAAGAAGTTCCTAATAATACTTGGTGGCCTGATTCTGGTGCAACTACTCATGTATCCACTGTGTTGCAGGGATTCACTACGATCCAAACTACAAATCCAAATAAGGATTTCGTGTTCATGAGAAATCGCATGAAGGCTCAAAATTGAAGGCATAGGGACTTATCGATTGATCTTGGAGACTGGACATCACCTTGATCTATTACAGACTCCTTATGTTCCTTCAGTTTCTAGGAATTTGATTTCCCTTTCAAGACTTGATGTCTCTGGATTTGATTTTAAGTTTGGATATGGATGTTTCAATTTATATAAGAATACTATTTTTTATGGTTATGGTGTTCTTATTGATGGTTTATATAAATTGAAACTCGATAATAATTTTTCTGAATCCATGCTTACTATTCATCAAAATGTTGAAATTAAACGTAGTTCACTAAATGAAAGTTCTGCTTATTTGTAGCATAAACGTTTGGGTCGTGTACCCAAAGAACGATTAAAAGAATTAGTAAAGAATGAAATTCTTCCAAATTTGAATTTTGCTGATCTTGATATATGTTTGGATTGCACTAAATGAAAGCAAACCAAACATACTAAGAAATGTGCCACAAGGAGCACTCACCTTCTTGAAATTATACACACTGATATTTGCGGACCCTTTGATGTTCCATCTTTAGTGGAGAAAAATATTTTATCACCTTTATCGATGATTTTTCACGTTATGGATTTATCTATTTGTTGAAAGAAAAAAAACTCAAGCAACGGACGCTCTCAAAGTGAACGTTAATGAGGTTGAAAGACAATTAGATAGAAAAGTCAAAATCATTAGGTTAGATAGAGGTGGTGAATATTATGGAAAGTATAACGAATCCGAACAATGTCCAAATCCATTGCAAAATTCCTTGAGAATGGTGAAGTTAGTGGGAGTGTTGAACGACAAAGTGTGGAAATTAATGAGGTAGAGGTAAATATTTCATTGCCCATGAATGTACCTACTTCTGCACCAATCACAAATGTTATTCCCCTTGTTGAAGAACACTTTAACAATGTTGAACAACATTTTGGTGAAACACTTCAAAAAGGAACTAACTCACAAGTATCTGACGCAAATGAACCACAAACAGTGTCATTAAGAAAATCGGCCATTTCAGATGATTTTGTGATTTATTTACAAGAGTCAGATTTTGACATTGGAATTAATAAAGATCCGGTTTCATTTTCACAGGTCATAGAAAGCACTTAGTCTAATAAATGGATTGATGCTATAATGAAGAGTTAAAATCCATGGAATACAACAAAGTCTGGGATCTTGTTCAATTACTAGAAAATTCTAAAAGAATCGGGTGTAGATCGGTCTTCAAGACCAAACGCGATTCTAATGGTAATATTGAATGATATAAAGCCAGACTTGTTGCCAAGAGATACACTCAAAAAGGAGGCATTGATTATAAAGAAACCTTTTCACCGGTCTCAAAGAAAGACTCATTAAGAATTGTTTTGGCCTTGGTAGCTCATTATGATTTAGAGTTACATCAAATGGATGTGAAAATTGTCTTTCTTAATGGAGACCTTGAGGAGGATGCTTATATGGACCAACCAGAGGGTTTCAAAATTAAAGGAAAAGATCAAATGGTGTGTAAGCTAAAGAAGTCAATATATGGGCTCAAACAAGCCTCACGATAATGGTATATAAATTTTAATGATACCATATCATCTTTTGGATTTAAGGAGATTACCGTTGATCGGTGTATATACCAAAAGATCAGTGGGAGTAAGTTTATATTTTCAGTCCTATATGTTGATGACATTTTACTTGCTGCTAATGATTTAGGCATATTGCGTGAGACGAAAGACTTTCTCTCTATGAACTTCGAAATGAAAGATATGGGTGAGGCATCCTATGTGATAGGGGTAGAAATATTTCGTGATAGATCACAAGGATTATTGGGCTTGTCTCAAAAAGGTTATATCGAAAGAGTTCTAGAGAGATTTAACATGAACAATTAAGATTAGTTCCTATTCAAAAAAATGGGACAAATTTAATTTCATGCAATGCCCAAAGAATGATGTAGAACGAAAAGAAATGAAATCAATTCCTTCATCTTCTATTGTTGGAAGTTTGATGTATGTTCAAACTTGCACAAAACCGGAAATTAGTTTTGCGGTCGGAATGCTAGGAAGATATCAAAGTAATCCTGAAATGGATTAATGAAAAAAAAAACTGCAAAGAAAGTTTGTGGCATGTTATGAAGCCACAATTCATGCATTATGGCTGCGGAACTTCATTTCAGGACTTGGGGTTGTTGACACCATTACCAAGCTGCTGAAAATTTATTGTGATAATGTTGCAACAGTATTCTTCTCCAAGAACGATAAGTACTCCAAATGTGCCAAACATATGGAATTAAAGTACTTTACTGTTAAGGAAGAAGTTCAGAAACAAAGAGTGTTACTTGAGAATATTAGAACTGATCTCAAATCTTACAATAATCTCCTATCAAGCTTTTAATTGAAGAAACATTAATATTGCAAAACGGTTTGCAGAGGACTAATCTCATGCAATCTGTTGATCTTCTAACACTATTCTACCAACAAAAAAAACTTTTAATACTATCGAGAAATTTAATTTAGATTGTTGTTATCTTTTTCCTTTTTCTTTACAAACTCATTTTTCGACTTATAAATAGAGTTTATTTTATTAACTTCTCATACTATTATCTTGGTGTATTCACTTGGAGGTCCTGAAATTGGAGTGTCGCAATTAGTAGTGAGAAAAAGTAAGAAACCTCAATTAGACACATTTTATAGAAAAAGAACTCAAATCATATTATTTAATAATATTTAATTTTTTTAAGAAATAGTATATTTATTAATATGGGTTACACTTGCAAAGCGTGTGTCCAGAAACTTACTATTAATAAATGTATATCTATGATATCAGTGATACACACCTCAATATACAATAGACTGTATAACTAATGCAAATATTTGTTCTACACAGATAGAAAAAATGTACCAAATAAGATACTAATAATACACAAAGGTAATACATGCATTATTTTTTTCTAATACACTCTACCAAACAACACCTTATACACAAAGCACTTAGATCTCAAATATGCATTCGATGCTCTGAGCCAAATTTTGCTGAGGTAAGCGAAGGAATGCTTCGTAATGCCAAGCATTCAAATTGTGTATTCAATAGGACGGTGGAAAATCCTCTCTTGCACATCTCTTCTTCTTCTGTGATGCATATTTTGCACTTTCTATAACTGATTTTTCTTCATTTGTCATTTTACTGAGTACTTTCTTTCAAGTGGGTGTGCAAAGTGCCACTACTTGTTCTGTTTATCTGTAACAACGAGTACACAAATTATCAAAATTATTTTTAAAATAGTAGAAGTAATTAAAATAGAATTAAGACTTCATATGATTGAATATGTCAATTAGAAAATATTACTTTATCTAATATTGGGGCAAAAGAGAAATCTAGTTTAATAATCAAGTAAAGAGTACGTTGACTTTTAGAGAATGAGAAATAGAGTCCATTGATAAGCAGAGGGCAATAAAGTAGTGTCACGACCCAAGGTAGTCCATAGGCGTAACATGACGTACAGGACACCGAAAGGCAACATACAAGCCACTTAGCATTCATCATACAAGAAATAGAATATCAAAGAGATAAAGAGAAACATTTCAAGTCTAGGAGTTTTATCAAAGTAAAGCGGAAGTCTACAAAGTCTCATTTGCCATTTATTACATCAAGAGTGACTGGGACGTAACCCTAACGTCACGTATAAAGTTTGAAAATAAGAAATGACTGAAAGCTATAAAAGTCCGATCCTCAAAGCATGAGGACTCACCACAACTCAGAATCTCTCCAACAACCTCTAGCCACGAAACTGAGAACCCTGAATGTCAGACCATATATTTTGGGGAATGTAGGCAAGAGTATGCGTTTGTATAAAATATGTATCAAGTATGATAGTCATGCATAAAACATTTGAAAACATAAGAAAAGGAGCATTTTCATAAAGTGGAATGACCAAGCTAAATCATGAATGTAAAAGAACTAGAAGACATAAGTCATAAAACATGGTCAATGCAAATAGACATCATCTTAAGTAACATGTGAGATACTTCTTGAAGTAACCTTAGTTAATTATTGTGGGATATTTACCTTTAACTGACATATAAGACCATGCGAGCTATCAATACATAATCTGGTGTCTACCCCACACCGAAAAAAGGTGTCCTACTTGCCAAGGTAAGACCATGAACTTCTAGCTTAATGTGGATCCACTAGATAATGTATATCTAAGACAATCATCCTATGGGGGCACATAGGTATGTGATAAAGAGATTGTTTCTAGAAACTTGACCTCTACTTACGGGAGAGCTCTCATCTCAATTTTCTCTCGATGCTAAGCATAAATTCCACGAAATAGTTATTTTCTTAACTTGCCTTTATTATCCATGGAAGGGCACATCATCTTGCCAATCCAAGCTATGTCATATATCATCCATGGAAAGGTACAATTAAGCAACCAATCCAAGTTAAGTTTCATTAGAATATCTCCTTATCTTTGATTCATTTTAGGTGAGAAGATCTTTCAACCTTAAAATCCTTTAGGTGAGAAAACCTTTCACATTCATGCATAAGGTAGTTATGCGAGAAATCCTTTCAACAACACAACAACAACAACATTGATACTTCACTCTCAAAGCATCATTAAAACATCTACCTCAATTTCATGAGAACATACATGATTTCATAAATTCATCTTTCATAATTCCACAACCCACATTAGATCATCATAACTTGAAAAAAACATGAGATATGCATGGGTTCATGAGGATACATTATAAAATCATAGAATTATATCAATTCATGCTTGAAAGATCATGAAACAATCAAATAAATCAATAATTAAGAGAACCCATAACATGGAAGAAAATATCCAACTCAATTGGGATTTTCTAACTTTGAAAATTAGAGAATTTGGGAACTCCATGGAGGAAAGGGCTCCATGGATGAAAACTATCATACCTCAATGCCAAGAGCTTTCCTTCAATGTTTGAATTGGAGGTTTGACTTGAAACCCTAGGTTGACTCGTTCTTCTTCAAGCTTTCTAGAGAGAAATATTTTGAAGAGGAAGACTTGTTCTTCTTTTAGGAATTTGAGAGAATGATTATAATTGGGGAAATTTGGGTTTAAAAACACTTATATAGGGGTTTTGGTGAAGGGGAAAACAACATAGTGTTATGCTAGAATAATTAGAAAAAGACCCAAAATACCTTAATTAAATTACCTGTCGACACAGCCAATGGTGGCGATCTACGGTCCGTGGTTCCACCAACGGATCGTCCTGGTCGGCCGTCGATGGGTTCAAAGATCTTTGTTTCAGGACCTCAAATGATGGGCCCCACCTACGGACCGTGGTCCAGACGACAGGCCTGGGTCCCGATCATCGGTCTAGACTTTCAACCTCAAAATATCTCTAAGTATGGGACTCACCTACGAAACCTATCTATGACTCATGGATTGGATGACGGACCGTCCTGGTGAACCGTTGAAAATTATAGAAAACTTGAAATTCTTGGAAAACTGGACTGGCCAACCACGAAGCTGACCTACAAACCGTGAGTCAGTCCACGGGTCGTAGGTGGCTCTGTCAGTACTAGCACCAGGTTCTTCAAAAGCTGCAAATTCTACCCTTTCTGAATCTGAGGTGTTACAAGTAGGTTCAAAATTCAAATGAACATTGCGGCTTAACTTATCACAAGATCATCATATTAGTAGCCTACATAGACAAAATTGAACACCATAGTAAAAGAAATAACAAATGACAAAGGCCTCTACAATCCAACCATGTAAAAATTAAGCATACTTTAGTTAGATACATAAACAAATTAGAGCTTAAGTTTTGAACACCGATAGTGTAAAAGAAATTATTTACGTAATCAGGTGATTCATTGGCAAACTCTTCACGAGTCTCATCATGTCTCCCAACTTTCTCAACCACAAGTTGATGTGTTGAATTATCAATCTTGAACACTATACATTGGGTATATAGCAAGAGTTAATGGGAAATGGAGGGAAGTTGAAAAGAGAGAAACTTGGAAAGTTGGGAACTTGAAAAGTCCTTTTATGCTTTAGTAAAAAAGGCATGTGTCCCTCACCGGTGGTGGAAAGAAAAATATAAGAGTTTAAATAGAGAAATACTTCTATTAATTGCTAAAAGGGTTGGAAAGAGAGACCCCCCTCGCGCCGTCGTTGTCGCTCGCTCGGCTTTGGCTTTGGCTGGCTTTGGAAAATGATCGAGAGATTATTTTTGGACAAAGTTTGTTTTAATTATTTAATTAATTAAACAAAATTATTTAAATTACTTTCCCATTTTATTTGAATTTCCCACCATTGGAGATGACTGTTCTGAAAGGTTGCAACTTTCAGAAACAGTCATGACCGTTTGAAAGGTTGCAAACTTTTTGAAATGGTCGTGTGGATTCTGAAAGGTTGCAACCTTTTGGAACCAGTTCCTCTTGCCTATAAATACATGTTATTCTTCAGATTTTTTACTTACGAAATTTTTTGATTTCTTCTTCTTCTTCTGCACAAATTTCTTTGTGTACTTTACTACTGTTGAGTGGTTCGCTGACACCAACATTTTGGGTATCAATACACTGGTGATTGAGATCATTCTATCCTGGGAGGACATATTACAAATCAAATATCGGATACTAGAGGGGAATAATTTCCTTAAGGGGACACTGTGCATTCAGTGGGTTTGATCTTTTCCGTTCTGTTTTTCCAGATTCTGGTATGTTTTACAGATTTTAGTTTTGTTTTGTGAATTAATTTATGTTCATCTGTTTCTTCACTGGTTTGGATAAACATTAGTAACTTCGTGTTTCTGCAAAGTTTGTTGAATCAGTAATATTGGGTTTTTAACACAAATTGATAACAATCTTAAGGAAATTACTTATATTTTTTTAATCTGTATTTCTGGTGGAGACAAAAACCTTCGTGGTTTTATACTCCTGTTAAGTTTGCAATTTAAGTTAATACTTACTGAGTCATTTGTATCAATTTTTGTTTGTTACAAATTCTGAATTGGCTAATGATAATGTTACGGTGGTTGTTGTTGCACCAACCCAAACTGTTGTACCACCAGAAGAGAAACCAGGAAAATTCTCTGGTATGAATTTCAAAGAACGGCAACAACGGGTATTTTTCTGGCTTACCACGCTTGGTCTGCAGAAATTTACCAATGAAGTAATTCCACTGTCTGCTGCTGAAATGCCAGACAGAGAAAAAATCATGATTATTGAAGCATGGAAACAGGCAGACTTCCTATGTAAGGGCTACATTTTGAATGCTTTAGAGGATGACTTATATCATTTCTATAGTGCAATGACAACTTCGAAAGAATTGTGGGATGCACTTGAGAAGAAATATAAGACAGAAGATGCATGCTTGAAAAAGTTTGTGGTCGCAAAGTTTTTAGACTATAAAATGTCAGATAGTAAAACTGTTGGATCACAAGTGCAGGAACTTCAACTTATTTTCCATGATCTGATTGTTGAGGTTATGGTAGTAAATGAAGCTTTGCAAATGGTTGCAATGATCGAGAAGTTACCTCCTTTGTGGAACGACTTCAAGAATTATTTAAAGCATAAACGTAAGGAAATGAAGCTTGAAGATCTTGTGATTTGGCTCAAGATTGAGGAAGATAACAAAACCACCGAAAAGAAGTCTCGTAAGAGTTCGACAGTAATTGGAGTTAATATTGTTGAAAAAGCTTCTACCAAAGACAAGAAGAGAAAGAAGTCCAATGGACAGAAGTTAGAACAGGCCAAGAAGAAATTCAAGGGAAATTGTTACAATTGTGGTAAGGCTGGTCATAAGTCTTCTGATTGTCGTGCTCCAAAAAAAGACAAAGACAAAGGCAAAAGTCAAGCAAACATCGTGAAAGAGATAGAAGATGTAGATGACCTTTGTGCAGTGATCTCGGAGTGCAACTTAGTTGGAAATCCCAAGGAGTGGTTTCTCGACTCAGGTGCCACTCGACATATTTGCTCTGCGAAAGAAGCCTTTCCAACATACACTCCTACTGAGTTTGATGAGGATTTGTTCATGGGAAACACAACAACAACAAGGATTGCAAGAACTGGGAAAGTAATGTTGAAAATGACATCCGGCAAGGTGTTGACTTTGAACAACGTTCTACATGTTCCTACTATTAGGAAGAATTTAGTTTCTGTTGCACTGCTCGTTAAGAATGGGTTTAAGTGTGTCCTAGTTAGTGACAAAGTTGTAATAAGTAAGAATGAGATGTTCTTAGGACCTATTTGCATACATTGTGATAGACAAGCAGCAATAGGTAGGGCAGGGAGCATTATGTACAACGAAAAGTCTCGTCATATACGACAGAGACATAATATCGTAAGACAACTGCTCTTTAGTGGAATTATCACAATTGACTGTGTGAAGTCAAGCAATAATGTGTCAGATCCACTAACGAAAGGCCTAGTGAGAGAAGCATCAGCATGGCGGTAACTCTATCTAGCAGACTGGAGATCCGAAGAGCTAGATTCAAGGAGAAAAACAAAGTTGTGACTGACGGTTCGACATTGTCAATCAACTCAATCCATTCTCATGATGAAGACAATGTTCAGGAACAAGGTTAAGACTTTAAGGCTTGTTAATGAGTTAATAAAGCATAAAGTTTTTAATGATTTGCTAAGTTTGGCAGATTTGACCAAATAGTGTATCTACGAGATGACACGATTAGAAATCACCTATGTGAGTGTGAAGTGTAAGCCGCTTCAAAGAGAATTTTTTGTCAAAAGCCTATTCTCTATACACTCATGAAACCAGGAGGTGTTCATGGCTGAAACGAACACAACCGTAAGAACCATAAACGCTAAAGGGTTAATTGTGTGACATATGGTTGTCTAGGTATACACCAAAGCTCGACGGTTCAAAGATATCGCATCTACTGATTGACCGAGTGTATCCGACATATGTTCACTACGAAAAGTCCAAGGGAAAACCTACTTATCCAGATGCAATTGATCCTTGCTTGTAAAGTACACACTCGTTTGTGCATTCCTTATGCTATAACCATTCCCCATTCATGTGGAGGATTGTTGGGTATATATCAAGAGTTAATGGGAAATGGAGGAAAGATGAAAAGAGAGGAACTTGGAAAGTTCGGAACTTGAAAAGTCCTCTTATGCTTTAGTAAAAAAGGCATTTGTCCCTCATCGGTGGTGGAAAGAAAAATAGAAGAGTTTAAATAGAGAAACACTTCTATTAATTGTTAAAAGGGTTTGAAAGAGGGACCCCCATCGCGCCGTCGTCGTCGTCGCTCACTCGACTTCTGCTTCGGCGTTGTCTTTGTCTTTGGAAAATGATCAAGAGATTATTTTTGGACAAAGTTTGTTTTAATTATTTATTTAATTATTTAATTAATTAAATAAAATTATTTAATTTACTTTCCCATTTTATTTGAATTTCCCGCCGTTGGAGATGACTGTTCTGAAAGGTTGCAACTTTCAGGAATAACCATGACCATTTGAAAGGTTGCAAACTTTTTGAAATGGTCGTGTGGATTCTGAAAGGTTGCAACCTTTCGGAACCAGTTCCTCTTGCCTATAAATACATGTTATTCTTCAGATTTTTTACTTACAAAATTTTTTGATTTCTTCTTCTACTTCTGCACAAATTTCTTCGTGTACTTTACTACTGTTGAGTGGTTCGCTGACACCAACATTTTGGGTATCAATACACTGGTGATTGAGATCATTCTATCCTGGGAGAACATATTCCAAATCAAACATCGGATACTAGAGGGGAATAATTTCCTTAAGGGGACACTGTGCATTCAGTGGGCTTGATCTTTTTCGTTCTGTTTTTTCCAGATTCTGGTATGTTTTACAGATTTTAGTTTTGTTTTGTGAATTAATTTATGTTCATCTGTTTCTTCACTAGTTCGGATAAACTTTGGTAACTTCGTGTTTCTGCAAAGTTTGTTGAATCAGTAATATTGGTTTTTTAACACAGATTGCTAACACATTCCCTTTTCAACTCTGAAATATTCAGCTTCCATTCATCACTCATTGCTATCCCTGACGCTGAATTCACTTACGCAAATGCCACAAAATTAGACAAGAAAATATATTTCTCATGTTCTGGTATATATAGCCCTATAATGTATGGACATATTTACCTCCTTATTTCAGGTTCAATATGCACTGGATATGTACCTCACATTCAACAATGTGTCCTAGTGATCAGTGAAGAGAAATACTAGATGAATTCTTCCTATCTACGTAACCCTCTTTAGTAGGGCGGAACTAACAAGCCTCTTTGTTGCCGTTTGATCTTAAATAACAAACAAATTGATGATATCATTAAAGCTACTTTAAAAGGTACTAGCGATATTGAAAAATATCAAGGTGATTTGAGGAAAATATTAAATGAAAAAAGAAGGGTTGTAGGTGTCGAACAAAGTAATGCTACGCTTTAGATGACAATTGGTTGCTGCCACTTCTGAGCAAATCGTGCAGCTAAATGGAGTAATATTGGTCATCAAAAGCTACTAGAAACAGAGATGTTTTAGATGATCGAGAGTTAGCTCAATGTCCTAAACCTAGAGAGATAGTAGCAAAAAATTGTGAATGCTTCAGGTGTTTGCAATAATCAGTAAGTTTCTACTAATGAGGTGCAATCAAGAGAATTTGGACTAAAATTGCAAGTTGAAAACAAAAGTGCAACTGAATGTAACTGAAAATTGCAAGTTGAAAACAAGAATGCAACTGAAAATTGCAAGATGATGTTGGGTTTTAAAAAGTGTGAATGGAAAATGAAGAGTTGCAACTTTTATAAAGAGTTGCGACTTTTAT
This sequence comes from Solanum piurae, assembly GCA_029582685.1. Lineage (NCBI taxonomy): Eukaryota > Viridiplantae > Streptophyta > Magnoliopsida > Solanales > Solanaceae > Solanum > Solanum piurae. Next base: position 28,945 of record JAJOOO010000550.1, on the reverse strand, counting down.
AAAGTGACTTTTATGAAAATTTGTGACTTTATGAAAAGTTGTGACTTTTATAAAAAAAGTTGTGACTTTTATAAAAAGTTGTGACTTTAATAAAAAGTTGTGACTTTTATGAAAGGTTGTGACCTTTTCGAAAGATTGTGACTTTTTCAAAGGTTAGTGACTTTTCCGGTAAGGTACAATAAGAACCTTTTCATACTACCCTTTGTTTTCTATAAATTGAGGGATTTCCTCTCATTTTAGTTAAAAAATGAATTTTCCTGAACTTCTTCTACTACTACTAAATCTAGTATTCTAAGTGTACTTTACTGCCGTTGAGTAGTTCGCTGACACCGTGGTTTTAGGTACCGATACACCGGTGAGTAAGATCATTCTATTCTGGGAGGATATATTTCATTAACCTCAGGTACTTGAGGGGAATAATTTCCTTAAGGGGACACTGTGCATTCAGTGGGCACAGTTTTCTTTCTTTGAGAAAAATATTGTTATATTGTTTCCAATCTGTTTCTGATTCCATTTCTCTACTAGTTTGAATTTTCTTGTTTGAAAATACTCTTTAAACTTTGTTGTTTCTTATCAAGTTCTTCAAAGTTTTGTTCTTAGTGTCTTAGGAATACAAGATGAACAACAATCTTAAGGAAATTATTATATTGTTGGTATTTCTTGTATTCTACTTATTGAGAGAAACAAATCATGGAAGTAGAAGATTAATGCATTACTTCTCCAGAATTTGGTGCTTTGTTTAGCAAGGTCGAAGTGAGAATGTACTAGAAGAATTGGTGGTATTTCGATTAAAGATTACACCAGGTAACCTGCTTATTATTTATCTAAGGAGAAAAATATTTTCTAAAAGTTAACAATTTTGATATTTATCATGTATGTCTTTGGAAAAAGATCTGCAAACCATATGATTTTTGAATGAATTTTCCTTGGCAAAAAGTGTTGCCTTTAAAATTCTTTAGTTTGCAGAATGAGAGATGCACATTTTTGTTTGATAAAATAATATGTCAAAATGTTATAGTTGGAAGGCTATTTGGAAAGAAAAACATATCTATGTGATAATCTAAGAATATGTTTAAATCTGTTTGGAAAAAAAAACTTTTGTAGTTTTGTACTCCATGTGAAATTTTATTGGTTTGAAGAATATGAAAACTTCACATAATAAGTCAATGTTGTACTTTTGACTTTCTATAAACTTCACGTTTATATAGAAACAAATTTGTACAAAATTTTTTGTCTTTATTGTTAGTATTATAAATACTAAGTGGTATGTCTATTTGTGATAGAGGAAAAATATCAGTGACTTAGAGTTTGTGATTGTGTGCCTCTATGGAATGAACTTTGACATTGTGTAAAGATTGTCAAAGAGAATTGAAGCACTATAATTTTTTTGTAGAATAATACTTTCAAAAGAGGTTTCATGTTGCCAATGACACTTTGATAGCATGAGAAAACAAATATGTGGAAAAACTATTTTCAAATATTTGAAAAAAAAAATTGAGATCATATTTAAAATTTGGGGGGTTCTATGCTTATGACAAAGATAAAATTAGACTTAGTGTCTAATTTAAATTTGGAGCACAAGATATGAAATTCGATGATACTTTTGTATTATGTTAGACCCACAAAATTCTTGGAGTATATTTGATAATGTGGTCGTTGAGTTTCTCTTTTATTAATATATGGTGTGACTAGTATGAAACTACCAAATTATATGTATACTTGTTCAAAATGATTGAGTTCTTTTATGAAAAAGTGCCACTTAAAATGTTGTGACTTTTCATGAAAAGATATGTCCATTAAATATAACTATTTGTATAGACATGAATATTGGTGAATAGTCATTTGTCATGTTTTGTAAAAGAAGCATTTGGACTATATTGCCTTTATTGGATCCGATGAAACTTTGTTCATGGGTCCTTCCGATTGAAATTGAAAGTTATGGAAAGGTCCTTCCGAAAAGGACAGTTGACAAGGTGATGACTTTAAACAATGTTTGTATCACATAAAATTGTAAGAAATAGGAACAAATATTTGTGAGAAAAAGCTACCTCGCGGAAAACTTTTCAAACTCAATATTTTTATTTGTTCTTACTTGCTTGAGTCAAACTATTTGTGACATGAACACTTGGGACATGTCAATTACAAAACTTTGTAAGAAAAACTGATCAACTTAGAAGTTTTGTCTAACTTTGAGTGCAATAAATAAAAATGTCAAGTTTGTGTGAAATCTAAGTATGCTAAGCATTCTTATAAATATGTTGAAAGGAATTCTAATCCCTTAGAGTTGATTTACACTGACATTTGTGATATAAAGTCAACACATCAGTTGGTCAAAAGATAAGAAGTGGTAGGGATGGAGAATATAAATATCTTTATGCAGAAATATGTTTGGAAAGTGAATTTATCCAACAAACTACTGCCCTATTCACCTCAATCTAATGGAATTGCAGAAGAAGAAAAAACCGAACTTTGAAGGAAATGATGGCTACATTACTTATAAGTTCAGGTTTACCACAAATTTTGTGTCGAGAAGCTATCCTTACTGCAAAAGGGAACAACAAAAGTTTTGTCTTTTCAGAAAAAAAGCAATTTTATTTGTTCAGGACACAATCTATTCCATATGAGAAATGGAAATGAAGGAAATCCAACTTGAAATATTTCAATGTGTGGGGTGTGTCTAGACAAAGTCCAAGTTCACAAGGATTAAAATAGAACCTATGATTTGTGGACTGTAAAATTAGACTTGAGTAGTCTAGTGAAGGGTCTAAAAGAACTTGGAAAGGAAAAGAAAAAGAATGTACTTAATAAAGAGATTCAGAGACGTAGTAAATGTCAAAGGACATCTACTTCCTTCAAATATAATTTTGTAACATTTCTTGTGTCTTCTGTAGACTCATCCATTTGGAAAGATGGTGTCAATAGTGAGATTGATGCAATCTTGAGCAACCATATTGGAAGTTAATTGATCTTCTTCTAGAAAATAAACCTTTGGGTTCAAAGTGAATCTTCAGAAGGAAAATGAAAGTCGATGGAACTGTTGACAAATATAAAGCAAAACTTTTTGTCAAAGGCTTTAGACAGAAACAAGGTCTTGATCTTGTCGATATATACTCGTCCGTAACTAGAATTACATCCATTCGGATGTTAATATTATTAGTTGCGGTATATGACCTCCAAATTCATCAAATGAATGTGAAAACAACTTTCATAAATGGAGAATCGGAGGAAGTAATTTACATGGAACAGCCCGAGGGTTTTGTGGTTCCTGGTAAAGAAAAGAAAGTGTGCAAACTTGTTAAGTCACTTTATGGACTAAAACAAGCACCCAAACAATGACATAAAAAATTTGACCAAACCAAGTTGGCAAATGGATTTAAGAATAATGTAAGTGATAAATGTGTTTACATTAAAATCACACGGTCATTGTTGTTTGTATATTGATGACATGTTGATCATTAGTAGAGACACTAATGACATAAATGATACTAAACGTATGCTAGAAAGCAAGTTTGATATGAAAGATCTTGGAGTTGTTGATGCGATCTTAGGTATAAGAATCCTTAGAACTCCATAATGTTTAGCATTGTCACGGTCTCATTGCATCAAAAAGGTACTTGAGTAGTTTAAATATTTGGATTTCAATATTGTCACGACTCCAATAAATGTGAGATTTGCATTTCAAATGAGTGAAGGCGAAAGTGACTCATAATTGGATTATGCTAGAGTATTGGAAAGTATGATGTATATCAAGAAGTGTACGCGATCAGATATAGTATGTGTTATTAATAAACTGAGTTGGTTCACGAATGATCCCAATCGAACTCATTGGATAACAATGAAAAGAGTTTTGGGGTATTTATAACATACTCAAAACTATATCGTGCATTATAACAAATATCCAGTAGTATTGAAAGGATATAGTGATGCAAATTGGATCACCGGGATCAAATGAAGTAAAATCCACGAGTGGATATGTATTTACTATTGGTAGAGGAGCAGTCTCTTGGAAATCTTCCAAAAAGACATGTATCGCTATCTCTACAATGATCTCTGAGCTATGTGCTCTAGATAAGGCCGGTGAATAAGTTGAAAAACTTGGGAATTTCTTGATAGATATTCTTTTTTGGCCCAAACCATTGGCATCAGTATGCATACACTTTGATAGTCAAGATGCAATAGGTAGGGCATGGAGCTTGATGTATAACGTACAGTCTCGTCATGTCAGACATAGACATAATACCGTTAGAAAACTACTCTTTTGCGGAATTATCACAATTGACTATGTAAAGTCAAATGATAATGTGTCGGATCCACTTACAAAAAGGCCTAACTAGAGAGAAATTTGAAAGATCATCTAAGAGAATGAGTTTACGGCTTAGGACAAGTCATCATGGTGGTAAACTCTATCTAGTAGACTGGAGATCTCAAGAGCTAGATTCAAGGAGAAAAACAAAGTTGTGACTGACGGTTCGACATTGTCAATCAACTCAATCCATTTTCATGATGAAGACAATGTTCAAGAACGAGGTTAAAACATTAAGGCTTGTTAATGAGTTAATAAAACTTAAAGTTTTTAATGATTTTCTAAGTTTGGCATATTTGACCAAATAGTGTATCTAGGCGATAACACGGTTAGAAATCACCTATGTGAGTGTGAAGAGTAAGTCGCTTCAAAGAGGATGATTGTCAAAAGCCCATCTCTCTATACACTCATGAAACCAGGAGGTGTTCATGGCTGAAACGAATACAACCGTAAGAATCATAAATGGTATATGGTTGTCTAGGTATACACCAAAACTCAACGGTTCAAAGATATCGCATCTACCGATTGACCGAGTATATCCGACATATGTTCACTACGAAAAGTCCAAGGGAAAACCTACTTATCCAGATGCAATTAATTATTGCTTGTAAAGTACACATACTTATCCGTTTCTTTATCTTGGAGTCATTCCCCATTCATGTGGGGGATTGTTGGGTTTTAAAAGGTAAGAATGGAAAATGAAGAGTTGCGACTTTTATAAAAAGTTGTGACTTTTATGAAAAGTTACGACTTTTATAAAAAGTTGTGACTTTTATGAAAATTTACGACTTTTATGAAAAGTTGTGACTTTTATGAAAAGTTGTGACTTTTATGAAAAGTTGCAATTTTATGAAAAGTTGTGACGTTTTTGAAAAGTTGTGACTTTTATGAAAAGTTGCGACTTTTATGAAAAGTTGCGACTTTTTTGAAAAGTTGTGACTTTTTTGAAAAGTTGTGACATTTATGAAAAGTTGTGACCTTTCCAAAGGTTTGTGACCTTTCCAGTAAGACACAATAAGAACATTTTCACACTACCCTTTGTTTTCTATAAATTGAGGGATTTTCTCTCATTTTAGTTAAAAAACGAATTTTTCTGGACTTCTTCTACTACTACTAAATCTAGTATTCTAAGTGTACTTTACTGCCGTTGAGTGGTTCGCTGACTGGTTTTAGGTACCAATACACCGGTGAGTACGATCGTTCTATCCTGGGAGGATATATTTCATTAACTTCAGGTACTTGAGGGGAATAATTTCCTTAAGGGGACATTGTGCATTCAGTGGGCTCGATTTTCTTTCTTTGAGAAAAATATTTTTATATTGTTTCTAATCTGTTTCTGATTCCATTTCTCTACTAGTTTTAATTTTCTTGTTTGAAAATACTCTTTAAACTTTGTTGTTTCTTACCAAGTTCTTCAAAATTTTGTTCTTAGTATCTTAGGAATACAAAATGAACAACAGATGACATAGGTCCCGAGACATTATGTTGTTCCATATTGAAGGAAAATGAATGATATGTTTCTGCTTTAAATTCCACAAGTAAGGAGGGCTGGGAGGTTCATATTAGTAAAATATAACAATAAAATCATCCTCGGTAAATAAATTTGTATTGGCATATACTTTTATTAGATACTAATTCGACACTAAATGATGCTTAATAACCAGATGCAATAAAAATAGATATGAACTGCACAATATTCTAAAACAGAAAGAGATCGACTTAATTTCTACATAACTAGTCTTTCTATGTAACTATAAATGCCTCTGATGTGGTGGTTCGTAGGAAGCCCCTTTATTTATAATTTTCTCCAACTCTGTCTTGTGATATCATAACACGAGCATAAAACACCTGACTCTAAGTTGAGGATGAATAAAATCTGCCCATCACAAAACGTGCATGATAATATGACATGGGGTATGATTTTTGGTTGTATGTGCTTCCACATTGAAGGATAGTGAATGATATGACTCTCCCATTCTTCTTCTTTCTGAATTTGTCCTAAAACCCGCAAGTGGAAATATTCACATGACCATTTTGGACAATTAATGATTGCTAACTTACACCTCACCTCAATCAACTCGTAATACCACCACTTAGATTAATTCTTCAATACAATAAGTTTGAAACTTTCAGTTTTAAGATCAAATGCATCTATAGCAAGTCTTTCTTCATAGAAAACAAACCTATAGATAACTCCATTGATGCAAACCCCGGGCATGTACAAAACAGATCTGGGAATCCTTTGAGTCTTTCTCCATTTGTCTATGCCTAATGTGAAAACACACTGTTTTATGTACAATCTGCTAGCATCTTGTGTCAAAAGAGCTTTGTACTTGTTTTCTTCTGGCTCAAAACCTAACCAATAGTAAAGGAATGACCGATCATCATTTAGTTTAGGAAGATATCTTACTTCTCCTGTACTGGGGTTTAAAATTGCAGCAGGTTCCTGAATGCAAAATAAACCATTAACGCAACTGACATTAGAACATACAGGGATATAGAAGGGGAATTCATCAAAACTCCAAAGGCTGGAAGCAGAGATTTTTCCATCTTCCTTTTACTGATCAGCGGTGCAATAAAATTCCCTTCCGTCCAAGAAGTATTTTGTTCTACCCTGACGGATCATAGAATGAGATGTATGGACATCCGTAAAATATGATTCAGAAACAAGAGAATTAAAGAATTTAGTAACACACTAGTGATTTGACAGGAAGCCATGTGAATATTTGAATGACTATTTCTTCAGGAATTGATGGATTCATCTTCTTGTACACAAGTTGGACACTTTTTTTTTTAAGGTCTACAAATGGAGCATATATTTATGAGTTGGACGCCTTTTTTTATAATGAGTTAAGGACTTCTATTTTTGTGTGACCAAAATAAAGTAGTAGACGTTTTGTACTAGTATTAGGAGGGGAAAATTAGTAATAAGTTTTTCTTACCCTCAAACCTACGTTAGCTGATTTCAACATTTTTCACTAAAGCAGCAAAAAAAATCTCATAAATTTTTTTGTGCTTCTTGTTTTCTACACAGCAATGGACTGCAAATATTACTGATTAAAGTTATTTTCTAGAAATAGGTCCCATAGAAGTATTACTAATTTTTCCACTTTTCTCCTAGAAAACGTGTACTACTTTTTATATTTTTATTTTTGGAGAGGCACAAAGAGAGTCCTAAAGTCAATTAAACCCCCTACAAATCAACTGATAAATATACTCTCCATGGAACGGGTTTAGACCTAAAACATACCCAAAACATAAAACAGAATCTAATTATGAATCAGAAGAACATGATTTGTATCATCCTTCATGGCCCGTGATGGGGAGATTGTATTCATCGCCATCGTAAAGTCTGGTGCTTGTTTGTGTTATGATGTCACAAGAGAGAGTTGGAGGGAATTAAAAATCATGGGGCTTCCTAAGGACAACTACATCAAAGGAATTTATAGTTATGTCGAAAGTCTTGTTCCCTTTGGATAATTTTGTTCAAACTGGAAGGCATCGTGAGTGCTTGTATGTCCTTTCACCGTTAGCTTCTGTTTCACCCAAATATATTGTTGATAACCTTTCAAGAACTCACTAGAATTAGTGTTTAAAACCTTGAGTAACCATTCTCTTTTTGTTAAGAGATCCAACTGTACATTTGGGACATGTAGCTACTGCTGAAGGGGTGTCAACTGATCCAGAAAATGTCCAAGCAATGTTGAATTTGAGGACCCTGAGGGGGTTACTTAAATATCTGCTGGAACAGAAAGTGACTGCTGCTGTTCAACAGAGGGGCCTGACAAAACTATTGGGGTTGTACTATGAGGCTCAATACAAGAAGGGGACTGAGCTGATGCTTTATCTAGACAGCATGAAGACAGTTACCATTCCAATGACCAGCTGGAGGCTTCAAAACTTCAGGATATCAGTGTTTCTATGAAGGAGAGGCCTTAGCTGCTGAATTGATGGTCCAGTTGACTGTCAACTTGCATGGACCTCAAATGTGGCACTACAGCTCTGGAAAGGCAAAATTGATGTTGGCACTCATGGGGATCTACGGCTGCAACTGTTGAACACATTTCATGACTCCACCTTTGGGGATCACTCATGGAACATTGAAGAGATTATCTCAATTGTTCTAATGGCCTATGATGAAACAGATGGTAGTGGAGTATGTGGCTAGGTGTGATGTTTGCCAGAGAAGTAACGATGAGAATGTGGCAGGCCCTATTCAAGCTTAAGGGAACACAACTCTTATTTAGCTCAGCCTACCATCCACAGCCTGATGGTTTAGAACAAACTCAGAAAGAAGAAGAGTGAGAGAGTTATTTCATTTCCTTTCCTTTAATGTGGAAGGATATAGAACCCGAAGTCATCGTCATGCACCGCCAGTGATTGTATTTGTCCTGCTTCAAGCTCAGTCAGGTGCTTTATGCTGGTGTTATGATGTCATGAGAAAGAGGTGGAGAAAATTAGTAATAAAGGGGCTTCCTAAGAAGAGCAACTACATCAAAGGCATTTATAGTTACGTAGAGACTTTCATTTATTTTGTATTCACTTTGGCTCTCTTTTGGTCAGTTTTATACTTGTCTTTGGAACTTCGAGGACAATCCAAGACTTATTATGTCTCACATCAGTGGCAGTTCTATTACTCAATTATGTCAATTTTAGTTTTGGCTTTGAACATCATGCAGTCGAGAAACGTAGCATCTGTTAGCCTATCTTTTTCATTCAATGTACTGTAGCATTAATTTGGAGTTGGTTACTCGACTAATAGAAATTGATCAAGAAAGTCACTCTGTTTTTTTCATCTAAGATATCAAAAACTGGATTGGTTCGATAAGTTAGTCATAAGCTAATTAAGGAGGCAACATCAACTGTATGAATTAGGCAGAGAAGCAATTCTGAAATGTGCATTGCATCTTACAATATTCCTTCTGCACGGAGCAAGAGTTTATTACATTGCGGAGCAAAAGAAAGATGGAACAACCTCTGCCTCCCATCTTCGGAATATGCTTTTTAAATCCTCTTACACTAAACAATTCTTAGAAAATGACTAATCCCATCACACTACTCTATAAACAGAGAACCAACCAAATGACTCCACGATTGTCTCCAGAGACACCAAAAGTGGGTGAAGTCAATCTGAAGATGTCGAATGGCAAAGTCAAAAATATCGTACTTCCGATCATGGGATTGGTTGCTTATCATTTTATCCAATGACATGAACAGTAATGATATCATGGGAGTCTCTCCCTCAAAATAAGGTATAAGTTGAGTAACTTTATTAATATGAATTTCTTTTTTACTAAAAAAGACGTATTAATAATTTCCCCCTTTTTCTCCTAATTCTAATAGAAAACGTTACTACCTTTTTTTTTCAAGAGGGAGAAAAAAAAAAAGTCCTAAGTCATTAAACCTCAATACAAATGAAGGGTTTTAGACCTAAAAAAAAAACAGCGTCCAACTATGAATCATAAAATGAATTTATCAATTCCCGCGTTTCAAGTGTATTACAAAATTTTAAGTCTCTTGTCTCAGAATCAAATTTTGTGAATTTCCATACTTGTTGTTCTATGAGCCGTCCTGGTGGAACAAAATTCGTTCTGCACGAAAGATGGGAAACAATTTTTTGCACCGCTGAGCAAAGAGAAGATGAAAAAGACTCGGCTCCCATTTTGCAAATTGTGAGATATAATTACCTCTACCTCCATGGCCTTGAAGATTATTCTCAGTTGAATTGTGTTAATGGTTTATGTTGCATGTGGGACTCATTATCTACCCGACCTGCTGCAATTTTCAATCCCAGTACAAGAGAAGTAAGATTTCTTCCCAACATAGATGAAGAATTTTCTCCTTGTAACTGTTCATTAGGTTTTGAGCGCGAACAAGAAAAGTTCAAAGTTTTTTCAAGATACAAAGAAAAGATCAAAGTTTTTTCAAGGTACAAAGGAAGACATTGGGTTTTTACTTTAGGCATAGACAAATCATGGAGAGACACTAAAAGCATTTCTTTTGCTATTCCATATTTTAAGCCTAGTGTCTGCATTAGTGGAGTTATATATGAGTTTATTATTAATGGTGCTATAGCTGCACTTGATGTTAAATCTGAAACTATTGCATTGTGGAACTCAACTCATGAGTCAGTATACCATTACGAGTTGATAGAGGTGAAGGGTAAATTAGAGGTCATAGATTACAGAAAATGGGTAAATGGATACCTTGACTTATGGATTTTAGACCAGACTCCACAAACAAAATGGGAGAGGCATATCATTGGTGTTCCCTCAATATGGAATGCTATAAAGCCTAGATTTGTATCATCTTTCATGGCGTGATGGGGAGATTGTATTCGTCGTCATCTTAAAGTCTGGTGCTTGTTTGTGTTATGATTTCACAAGAAAGAGTTGGAGGGAATTTAAAATCATGGGGCTTCCTAAGGAAAACTATATCAGAGGCATTTATAGTTATGTCGAAAGTCTCGTTTCCTTAGGGTAATTTTATTCAAACGGGAACCATCATGAGTGCTTGAATGTCCTTTCACCCTTAGCTTCTATTTCACCCAAATATCTTGTTGATAACCTTTCAGGAACTGTTTTATTTCTATGATAAGAGATAAGATTTTGTCCACGCAAATTCATCCAACTATATTGTTAATCTTTGAAGTGAAGAATCCACTCTTGGTTATCGATTGCAAATACTAAACTTTTATTTGCTGAAGTTATAATGCAGATTTCCATTAAAATTACTATGACCAGTGGCGGAGCCACCTTAGAATGAGGGGGGTCATCCGACTCCCCTTCGGCAAAAAATTATATGATTTATACATGGTTAAAATAATTTTTTAAGTATATATAATAGATGTCGACCCCCCTTCGTTTACTTTGTATGTCTATTTTTTTAGATTTTGAACCCCCTTATTAAAAATCCTGGCTCCGCCACTGACTATGACAGTGAAGAAGTATTGCTGTATTGAAAATAAAACAGAACAAAGAATTTTGAAAATTAACGAATCCCATAAACTGGAACTCACAATTCTAGTGCATATTTTTTGGTGCATGACTATGCCTTTTTCTGATCTAGTTGCTGCAATTTCCAATACTGTTCTTGTGAGAACCTTGCTTGAGCATATGTATTATTGAGCCCATCAGAAACTGATACAGTTTCAACCTCTGTAGATACAGATTGCACACCTTGAGTAATAGAAGCTATTTCCTAATGTTGATTATAGGTTCGTGAACCATCAATTCTTGCAAGTTTCTCCATACATCACTAGCATTGGATGCATAGACTATGCCAGCCACAACATTGCTGGAAACAGAGTTTATCAACCTATGGCATTGACCCTTTCCCGCTGATTCCACACTTCTCTTTCTTGTGATCAAAATTTCTGTTATACTCAAAATTCCTATTTTCTGACCCTTTCTGCTCATTGTATTTAGGATGATCTAGTGGATTACCAACCAACCTATAACAATCTCTCTTATAATGAATGACCTTTAAGTATTGCTGTATTGACAATAAAACAGAACAAAGAATTTTGAAAATTAACAAATCACATATACTGGAACTCACAATCATATATCAATCATAGTGCTGTAAGTATATGAGACTCTTAGCCACAAAATGCTAGGATCTTATAAGCCCCGTAGTGACATCAAACTTCCATCACTGACAAAAATTCTCCTTATCTTGCTAATAAGAATATGATCACTTGCCATAGAGTTCCTCATATGCATCTGAATTCAAAACGATACTCCTATTGTAATTTAAAACGAAACTCCCAGTGAACCGATGGCCAGAAAGTTGAAGCATAACAGCAAACTTTCGAGATCAACAAACTGATCAGCAAGAGGAAATTGTAATAGCTGAGTGAAGAAAACTATAAAGTGATCCATATATAGAGGCGGTGCTCAAAGAATGACATCATACCATCCATACAGATTCAGTAAAATCTACATAAATGACTAATAATACGCCACATTTTCCCCATCATGTATTACAATGGAGTTTGCCTGAGAATTAATGAAAGAACAAGAGAAAAATAAAGAATTTTCTTAGCCTGTGAGATAGTCTGCTGTGGATTCTTTTGAAAATTAACAAATCCTATAAACCAGAACGTATAATCTATTCACCCCTTTGTGGCCTACTTGTTTATTCTTTTTTTCTCGAAAACACCACCTGCACATTTACTACAACACACACATGAAGTTTCAAGCTTGTTAATAGCCCAAAACCCATTAAAGATGAAACCATTTTCTTCCAACTTGAAGATTCAAGCTTCATTAATGGCCAACCATATTGTTTATGAATCAGAGCTATGGATGTTGAGAAATATAAAACAAGTAATGCGATCATTTGGTTATAGGCCAACATAGCACTGACGTCAGCATCTGCAACATGAAAAATTGAGCATCAGTCCAATGAGATTTGTTAACAGCCTTGGAACTAGCTAATCCATAGACCCCTTCAATAAATGCTGCTTTTCTTCAAAGTTGAAGCTCGGTATAGTCCATGCTAATGTTTTCATCCATAATACTTCAAACACCACATCATACTGTTCCACATGGAAAACTATCAAGTCCAGACAATCTCTGATGCTCGGACTCTTCAAAAATGTCATCGGGTACGTGTCGGATCCTTCAAAAGTAGGCATTGTTGGAGGATCCAACACGGATGCGGCAAGAAGTCCTTGACTGTCCCAGAAGTGGTTTCTAAGGTGTTATTACCCAAACTCACATATCCGACCTTAGTAGGTAAGGTACATGTTGGAATGTATGCGTCCACCGATGTAAATGGGACCAGGTCCTCAGCACAGTTACAACAACAGAAAATAAACAAAGTGCTGAAAGTAAAGATTGCACAACAACTTTACGTGAAAACCTCCTTGCTCAAGGGAGTAAAACCACGACCTGGCCTGCCAGGACTTTTCAAACTGCTTTAACTAATCTTCTCCAAGCAAAAGTAAAAGCCAGTTTACAAAATGAGATTAGCCTGCTAATCTCCACACTAAGCAATATCTCATATCACTTAGCTGAACCAGAGCAGATACAACACTACCCACTATACTAATCCTAACCGATTAATATATACTTTTAGAGTAAGACCCTAAGTTACCCTTAACCTAGTTCTTACAATGATTCAAACAAGTTTGAAACGTTTCTTTCACAAGTGAAACGAATCCTATAATATAAGAACTATTACAAGCAAGCAAAACTACAGCTAGTACAGAAAGCAATCGAAGCACTTCTATCAGGTCCCTTGCTGTTTTGAAGCTTGAAAGTATCTCTCTTTGAATGAATGAATAATATTGTTGTTTTGTTCTTGGATATATTTAGACATGAAGGATTATTATCCAAAGTACAAGCAACCTCCTCGCTTCTGATTGGTGGAGTACTCTACAGCTTTCACCAACTTTCTGACGTAGACAGCTTTTACAGCTATACAACACTTTGACAACTGGACGAGTTTTCATACTCTGCAGAGGATCAAGTCCCTACACTTGTGAGGAGATCATCAAAACATCTAGGAGCATAAGCACTTATCAATTTCCCCCTTTTTGATGATGACAAACAACCTGCATATCTCATCTCGTGAGTGCAATAACATTCATTCAAATAACAATGTATGGGAACTGGTATTCCCCCTTAATCCCTTAGCCAATTGCAACAAAACTTCCCCCTTTTGACATCATTGAAAAGGTGAAGCAGTAAACATATTCAAGTTAAATGCAAGGCAATAAAGAATTCAGGGCCTTGGGCCACACAGAACATGTGTATGTAAGCATAAAGAGAATATTAAACCACACATGAACAGGGCAGAAACATAAAGCATTAGATCACAAATACTGACCATTGTCATTTAGTCAAAACATAAAGCCACAAGATTTAAGATTACAGGAGAGGAGACACACTTAGGACGGAGGAGGGGAGGGATTAAAAGTGCGCATCAACAACATCATGCGCTCATTTGCACTTTCATGGGCCTGTATCAGTTGCTTGTTTAGGGACTTAATTTCCTTGTTGAGAGAGGCATTTGTCTTCAGCAGCATAGTGTTTTCATTCCTTAACTCTTTGAGCACCAACTCGTGACCCTCACTGGTACCAGGTCCCCTGGAAACGGACTTTTGCAATTCAGACTTCAGCCTGGTGATTTCAACATCCTTATCACTCAGAAGACAAGTCAGATCATCCACTTCCCGTTTGAGAGTAACCTGTTGCTCCAGAACCGCTGCTACTTGGGACCTACCATTAGATGGTCCCTCCATGCACTCAAATTCTAGTAGGGTGGACTTAGTGAACATCTGTTTGGTGGTACCTGGTACTCCCTTTCCTAATGGTACCTCAAAATGACTGAAAACAAGGTTCAACAGGTAACCATATGGAATGCCATGCTTTGCATTTTTCCATGTCATTAGTCTGTGCATGTGCTCCAACATGATAGCAAGAAGATTGATTTCTTTAAGTTCAACCAGCTTCTCCATAAGGAATAGGTCAGCAGCAGACGCAACTGTACGTTTTTCAGTCCTAGGCACCAGCACTTTGTTAATGAACTCAAACACTAACTGATATTCACCCTTGAGGAGCTTCTTGGGCAGCCCTGCACGCTTAATTTCTCCTCGCTTGGTGGCAAGCTTGGTGAATTCCCCAGATGGTTTACAACCTTCAATGGTTCTAATTCCTTTCACAGGCACTCCCAGAATGATCCCAAGAGTTTCCTCGTCCAAGCACATTTCAATGTTCTTGACAGTAGTTATGATTCCTCCATCTTCCAGCAGTTTCATATTGTAGAAGAATTCACGTACCTCAGGTTCATGTAGATACGGAGCAGGAGGTTCAAATAGATGACTCCATTCTTGAATGGTTACCGCGTCAAACAAGGTTGCCATACCAAACTTTGTTACAATATCAGTGTCAAAGACCTTACCATTTACACCTTTTGGTATTCCATTTTTGCTATTCTCTCCTCCCTTGTCATCTCGTCTTTTTTCCTTTGATGTTGAACCCTGGGACCAGGTCCCTTTACGGGTTGTTCATTTACAATCTTTTTCACACCTTCCTTCCTTTCAGAGAATTTTTGCTTTGTCAATTTTTCCTTCTTTGCAGGAGATTTTCTTGCTCTTTTCGATTTCACCCTTTCCTCCTCAGCTTCCCTTTTTTGTTTTGCCACAACCCTAACAATATCTTCAGATTGGGTTTCACTGTCATCAACAGGCACAAGAGTAGATTTGGGTTCTACATGCAGTGATCCCTCTTGTCTATTTCTCCTTATTCTCCCAGTTTGAGCAGCATTTGCGTCCATAGCACTTCTTAGAACCTTTTGAGTGACACTTCTCGTTCCATATATCTTCTTTTCACCTTTTAGGTGAGCCTTGATTAGTTTTCCCTTTCCCTTTCTGTTTCTCTCCTCTGCACTATCAGCACGTGTAGTAGGAGATATATCTTAAGACAACAATTTGGCAGTTTCTAACTCCTCACTCCTAATTTGTGAAAGGTTTGTCCCTCTCACACCTCTGCTTCTCCATCTTAGTTGAGGCTCTTCTTCTTCTTCCTCATCATTATCCTCTGTGCCCAAGGAATTTAGAGTTTGGTCAAACACAGGTTGACTTTTGTGTGGGACCTAATCTGGCGACCTGAGTTCTTGGTCCATCAAAGTGGGTTAATAGTCTCCTCTTAGTGAGGCTAAACTTTGAACAACCACCAGTTCTGCCCCTGCTGTTAGTATACAAGAGTCAGGACCCTTTTCCTCCGGCAGATCAAACAGTCTTATGGACATAGTGGATAACACAGCCGTTGACCCAATTTCTGTTTCTTCAGAGAAAAGTTTAGCACCAGGTTTCGCCACAAATTGAGACTCTGAATTCTGAGATTTGTCACCAGACAACACTAAGGTAGGGGAACAGACCAAGATCTCGTCAGAAGGAGAAATATGAGAGGCTATGACTTTAGTCTGAAGGGTGAAAGATTCAGCAATTTCACCAGCCCCACAGACTGGAGTTGAGGGAGATTCCTTAGGAGTTGGAATAGAGAAGTCGAATGAACTAGGGTTTTGCAGAATCTCATCACCACATTTTGCTTTTCAACATTATCTCTTAGAAAGTGATGTCTCACATCTATGTGCTTTGTCCTCTTGTGTTGGACCGGATTTTTGGCCATGTTCATAGCACTAGTGTTATCACAAATTAGAGGAATGGCGTCTGTGAGTACACCAAAATCTTCCAGCTGCTGCTTAATCCACAGTAGTTGTACACAACATGATGCAGCAGCCACATACTCTGCCTATGCAGTAGACAGTGCCACAAAATTTTACTTCTTTGTTCCCCATGAAATCAAAGTTGATCCCAAGAAATATGCCATGCCTGATGTGCTTTTTCGATCAACCAGAAAACCTGCATAATCAGCATCAGCATAACCTATAAGATCAAACGAGTCACCAGTAGGGTAGAAGATGACCAAGTCCTGAGTTCCCTTCAAGTATCTCAGAATGCGTTTAGCTGCCTTCAGGTGAGACTCATTTGGTGTTGCTTGAAACCTTGCACACATCCCTACGATGAACACTATATCTGGTCTGCTTGCAGTGAGGTACAGAAGTGACCCAATGATTCCCATGTACATGGTCTGATTTACCTCCACACCATTTTCATCAATATCAAGTTTCACACTTGTGCTCATGGGAGTATCCAGCACCTTTGCTTCAAGCAGATTGAATTTCTTGAGAAGCTCTTTGATGTACTTCTCTTGGCATTTTGAAGTGCCTTGAGAGGACTGTTTGATCTGCAAGCCTAGAAAGAACGTGAGTTCCCCCATCATGCTCATTTCGAACTCACTACTCATCAAATCAGCAAACTCTTTACACAGTGAGTCTGAAGTGGCTCTAAATATGATATCATCCACATATACCTGCACAATTAACAATTCCTTACCTCTGGATTTTAAGAACAAGGTATTATCAATTTTACCTCTCTTGAACCCATTGGTGAGGAGAAACTTTGACATGCGTTCATACCAAGATTTGGGAGCCTGTTTTAACCCATACAAAGCCTTGTTCAATTTTAGCACATGATTGGGCAGGTCTGCATCCTCAAAGCCTGGGGGCTGCTTAACATATACTTCTTCCTTCAGATTCCCATTCAAGAAAGCACTCTTGATATCCATTTGAAACAGTTTGAATTCCATGTGAGAGGCAAATGCTATTAAGATCCTGATGGCTTCCATTCTAGCTACAGGAGCAAAGGTCTCATCATAATCAATTCCCTCTTCTTGGTTGTAACCTTGTACCACCAGTCTTGACTTATTTCTAGTAATGATCCCATGCTCATCAAGTTTGTTTCTGAAGACCCATCTGGTCCCAATAATGGTTCTATCAAGTGGTCTGGGGACCAGGTGCCACACCTTGCTTCTTTCAAACTGATGAAGCTCCTCATGCATTGAAGTTATCCAGTCTGCATCCTTCAAAGCTTCCTTGATGTTCTTTGGTTCAATGGATGATATGAATGTTGAATATGCAACTAGATTTCTTGATCTAGACTTAGTTTGAATTCCTGAGTTAAGTGGAGAGATGAGATTGTCTAATGGATGTGAAGATTGATGTTTCCAACCAAACTTTCTGGTAATCTCTTCTTCTCTGTCAGTATCAGAATCACCTTCATCTTCTTCAAGATTTTTAGACATTGTTTCCTGTGATGAACCAGAGGGACCAGGTCCTCCTGAGTGTTCTGCATCATTCTCTTTTGTACCCTGATCATCCTGCTGCTTGTTCATCAGCTCCTCAAACTCGTAGTCCTCATTGTTATCATTTTTTGTACCCAATTCATCAAACTTGACGTGCATGCTTTCTTCAATACAAAGAGTTCGTTTGTTAAACACCATGTATGCCTTGCTTGTAGATGAGTACCCAACAAATACACCTTCATCACTTCTTGCATCAAACTTGCCTAGATTATCTTTTCCATTATTCAACACAAAGCATTTGCACCCAAATGGTCTAAGATGTGCAATTGAAGGTTTTTTGTTATTTAATAGATCATAAGGTGTCTTCTTGATGATAGATCAGATAAGACACCTGTTTGTCACATAGCATGTTGTATTAACTGCTTTAGCCTAAAAATTCATTGCAAGTCCTGAATCGATCAACATAGTTCTAGCAATCTCCACTAGAATTCTATTTTTTCTTTCAACCACTCCATTTTGCTGAGGAGTTCTTAGTGCTGAGAAGTTGTGATTGATTCCATTTTCTGCACAAAACCCTTCAAGTAGAGAGTTTTCAAACTCCGTACCATGATCAGATCTGATACTCTCTATCTTGCAATTTATCTTCAATTGGATGGCTTTGGCAAATGTGATCAGTTGTCCAACTGTCTCATCTTTCGTTCGCAGAAACATGTTCCAAGTGAACCTGGAAAAATCATCAACAATGACAAGAATATATTTCTTACTTCTTCTGCTTTGGATTCTAATAGGTCCACATAAGTCCATGTGAAGCAGCTCTAGAGGTCTGGTTGTACTGACTCCCTTCTTAGCCTTGAAGGATGATCGTGTTTGTTTCCCTCTTGCACAGGCATCACCGACTTCATCATTTGAGAATTTTAGCTTTGGTAAACGGTGGACCAGGTCCCCTGCAACAAGTTTGTTTAGTAAAGAGGAACTTACATGACCTAGTCGTCGATGCCAAAGATTTGCATCGTCAGCTTGAGCACTTAGGCATGAAAGGTTGTCCTCTTCAATAGAATCAAGATCAGCAATGTACATATTATTAACTCTATTTGCAGACATCACAATTTTCTTGGTTGCACAATTTGTAACCAGACATTTATCGACCATGAACTTGACTTCATTTCCCTTATCACAGATTTGAGAAATGCTCAAAAGATTGTATTTTAAACCCTCCACATAGTGTACGTTGTTTATCGAATTATCAGCTGATCTCCCTATCTTGCCAATACCAAAGATAGAGCCCTTCTTTCCACCACCAAACGACACACCACCACCTTGGTGTGCTTTCAAAGAGAGGAAGTTTGACGTGTCTCCAGTCATGTGCCTTGAGCATCCACTGTCCATGTACCGGCACTGATTCCTTCCTCTTTTCTGCATAAGAATCATTTGTTAGATTTAGGAACCCACTTCAAACGGAGTTCCCAATAACTATCAAGAGGCCTGATAAGAAACCTTCATGTCCAGGGAGGCAAGGTATTCTTACTGAAACGATAAAGAGGACCAGGTCCCTTGTGTCCCTTAACATTATTTTCAGATCTAACAAATTTCACATGTCTTTCTTTAGCTCTTATCAGACTCTCACATTTTTCTTTCAAATGACCATTTCGACCACAGTGAGTGCACAAAAGGTTGTCAGATACAGACACATATTTGCTATGAGGATTAAAAGGGGGTTCTATTGGTAAGCGTCCCAACCCTTTCTTTCCATTAAAACTCTGATTAGACAGATTAGAGAGTATCTTAGAGGCGTCAGTCCATTTTAGAGAGTGACTTAACTCTTCTTTGACCTTACTCAGATCCTTTCTCAGTTGAGAATTTGTTTCAAGAGAAGCAACTAACTTGGACTCAAGGATTTCAAGTTTTTCTTCCATTTCTTCCTCAAAGATGCTAAGCTTTCTATTTCCACCTACTGAGGTACCAGGGTCCTTTTCAAGTATACTATTGTTCATTTCTAGAGTCCCTATTCTTACACTCATTTTAGAGACTTGAGACATGAGATAAGATTTCTCATCCTTACACAAACTTAATTTTTTATTCAACATTAAGTTTTCAGTGGTTCGTTCATCAACATAGTCAATAAGCAGGGCATCAAGTTTTCTCAAGTTTTCAATAGGCATAGTATCTAGATCATCCTTAAGATCAAAGAGAGTTACCTCGTCTGAATCCTCTTCATCATCAGATTTTGCCATCAAGGAGAAAATAGAGTTGAACATGCTTTCATCGTCTTCAATAGACATCATTGAAACATCCTCGTGACTTTCTGAATCTTCTTCTGATTCACTTGAATCATTTTCCCAAACAGCAAAGGCTTTTCTCACCAACTGATCAGCATGGGCCTTCCTTCGAGTATGGTCTGGGACCAGGTCCCTCTTGCGAGGTCTGGTATCATGAGTTTCCTGCTTTTGACTAGGGCAGTCCCTCATGAAGTGACCAGGCTTGCCACATTTATGGCAAAGATCATTTGCAATAGCAGTTCTGCTTGCAGGGGTTTTCTTTTGGAAGCCTCCATGTTTCTTTAAGATCTTCTGAAATCTTCTAGTGACATATGCCATCTCATCCTCCTCTTCAGTCACCTCACTTTGAGATCTTTTCAAGGCAATGGACTTCTCCTTCTTTCCTTCCTTCACCGTCGTCCCTTGTTTCTTGTTCATCTCGTAGGTCTGAAGATTCCCAATCAATTCATCCATGGGAAGAGTCATTAGATCTTTGGCTTCAGTTATGGCATCCACCTTGCTTTCCCAAGATTTAGGAAGCACTTTGAGGATCTTGCGAATTTTCTTGCTGACAGAAATAGGCTCACCCAAGCATCTAAGTTTGTTGGTTATAGAGGTGAATCTTGAGTTCATCTCAAAGATAGTTTCACCTTCCTTCATGCAGAAGTTCTTGTACTGAGTCGTAAGCATATCGACCTTAGACTCTTTTACTCGTTGTGTTCCTTCGTGGGTTGTTTGAAAATAGTCCCATAACTCCTTGGTAGTCTCACAAGCTGAGATTCTTTTCTATCTTCTTCATATCTGCTTCATTGTACTCTTTTCTAGTTTTGCCGGCCGTAGTGATGAGCTCTCCATCCTTCACCTCCTTTGTAGGAATATATGGTCCATCAAGAATGATGTCCCACAGCTCAGTGTCCTCAGCGTTGATGTAGTCATGCATTCAATTCTTCCACCATCCATAGTATTGACCATTAAAACGCAGTGGCCTAGTAGACGACTGACCTTCTTCCATATTAGGTGGAGCGGCCATTCCTTCTGGATCTTTTCTTTTCTTGGTGTTAACCAAATTGAAAAGTACTGCTCTGATACCACTTGTTGGAATGTATGCGTCCACCGATGTAAATGGGACCAAGTCCTCAGCACAGTTACAACAAAAGAAAATAAACAAAGTGCTGAAAGTAAAGATTGCACAACAACTTTACGTGAAAACCTCCTTGCTCAAGGGAGTAAAACCACGACCTGGCCTGCCAGGACTTTTCAAACTGCTTTAACTAATCTTCTCCAAGTAAAAGTAAAAGCCAGTTTACAAAATGAGATTAGCTTGCTAATCTCCACACTAAGCAATATCTCATATCACTTAGCTGAACCAGAGCAGATACAACACTGCCCACTATACTAATCCTAACCGATTAATATATACTTTTAGAGTAAGACCCTAAGTTACCCTTAACCTAGTTCTTACAATGATTCAAACAAGTTTGAAACGTTTCTTTCACAAGTGAAACGAATCCTTTAATATAAGAACTATTACAAGCAAGCAAAACTACAGCTAGTACAGAAAGCAATCGAAGCATTTCTATCAGGTCCCTTGCTGTTTTGAAGCTTGAAAGTATCTCTCTTTGAATGAATGAATAATATTGTTGTTTTGTTCTTGGATATATTTAGACATGAAGGATTATTATCCAAAGTACAAGCAACCTCCTCGCTTCTGATTGGTGGAGTACTCTACAACTTTCACCAACTTTCTGACGCAGACAACTTTTACAGTTGTACAACACTTTGACAACTGGACGAGTTTTCATACTCTGCAGAGGACCAGGTCCCTGCACTTGTGAGGAGATCATCAAAACATCTAGGAGCATAAGCACTTATCAATATCCTGTCTCCACATCAATGAAGTTGTGATCAGTCTTTTCTCCATTTAAAAGGATCTGGATTAGTTGCTTATCATTATACCTAGTGAGAGCACAAAATGAAATCATGGGAATCTCCCCTTCAACAACTGGTTCACTGACCTCAACTAGTGTTTCCTTTGCCTCAGTAGCATCAAATTCCAAGAAATAACATAGTCCTTGAGCTCTCTTTGCTTGCATCTCACAAGGGGATACCCTTTTCTTTATTTTACATATACAAATTTTTTTTAAAACAAAATTAGATAGCATTACAAATGTTGGGCTTCTTTTAGTCCAACAACCTAATTGTTTACACCGGCCATCTCCAAAGTTGCAACAATCTTTAGGCTTTCAACCAGTTACAACACAACAACTTTGTCACCTTAAACTTTGTTGTCAATTGATCGAACCAGAAACAGGAAGCAGAGAGAAAGGAGAAACAGGACCAGTCAAGAATCCAAGATTCTGGAGATTGGGGCAATAAGAATCGACGGAAAGGAGGTTCCAGTAGATGTTGCTGCAGGGTTGGGTGTGTTGGATACTAGATTTCAGATATCATAGTCTCTTTTTCATGATACGTCGATTGTGATTCAATGAAAAAAGTTAAGATAACATATTACAACAACTTTGGTCCATGGTTTCCTCGTGTTTCTTCCATCTTTTGATGAAAGACCATCATGAATCTGTGCAAAAATATTTTACAAAAATTATCTAATCTATCCGTTGAAAGGCATAAATGAATACCAGTTGAACATGCTTGAGTTTAAGGAGATTCATGTTTTTGTTACAGTTTGAAAAAGTGTGGATATCAAGATAGAGGTCTCAACATAATTTCGCTCAACGTACATCGCTCTTTTCAAGAGTTGGAAGAGAAGAGGCGTACGGTAAAATATTTTTCTACTTGCTCAATTCAAGTGGAGAAAAGGTAAAGGAAAACAAACTTTTTACTTAATATTTTCATGAATAAAGTGAATCTACTTTTCATTAAAAAAAATGATATTTAAATTATTAAAATAGTGGGGGTTCATGAAATGATGGGAAAAAAATATTTGTGAAATTGTGATTTGTGCATATTTGAGAAATGCTCTAAAACAGAGAGTATTACAAGTGCATATATTTATTGTGGAATAAATCACATGTTGTTGTTTGGCTATAATGAGATGATTTTTAGCTCTAACATGAGAGTTATAAATAAATTATGAAAAACATGTTGAGTAGCCATTTAACATGAAATGTTTTGGGAAAGAAAATATTCATTCTTAGAATGAAAAAATGTCATAAACGTGTGATGGAATTTTTCTTATCAAGTCACATAATATTGAAAAAATTGTGAAATACAATTTTATTGGTTGTGTGAGTCTTGCTCCTTTTGATTCAATTGTGAAAATGGTGAAATAAAGAAAGAAGGAGTTTGCTAGCCTAATAAAAGATATGAGCTAGAAATGTGACTAATTGCACTTTATATGATATTATGTATAAACTATAGCATGTACAAGCAAATCAAGTAAATTTACTTGGTACAAATTTGGTGGCTTGTTTTATGAAAAAAAATATTATGCTATACTTAAAAATTTTGTTGGTGCAGATGAAAAAACTTGGTGCTATTTGTTGGAGATGAGAAAAGCAAATTGTATTGATGCAAACTCTACTATGGAGGTTGAAGTAAAAAATTAAGCTTCAACTAGTGCAAAAGTGAAATTGATTTTACTATATCAAACACTTAATTTTTAGAAATTAATTTTTCTAATTTTGATTAATTGTGATAACACCAATATAATGGTTGAATACAAAATCGTTATTATAACGGTAAATTTAGATTCATGAGAAGAAAACACAATATATTGAGATCATATTGATCACTGGTATACCATCAATATTAATTGTGTTAAAATTTGTGATAATCTTGCAGATTTATAAACTAAGGCCTTAGCAAGATAAAGAGTCTGAAGCACATCGAGGGGGATGA
The DNA here is from genome assembly GCA_029582685.1 of Solanum piurae. Taxonomy (NCBI): domain Eukaryota; kingdom Viridiplantae; phylum Streptophyta; class Magnoliopsida; order Solanales; family Solanaceae; genus Solanum; species Solanum piurae. Next base: position 4,874 of record JAJOOO010000550.1, on the reverse strand, counting down.
AATTGAAGCTAAAAAAATTCTAAATTATATATGAGGAAATCCAACCTGGGGACTAGAGATCCTATAACCAGGTTCAATGGGAAGAACGAATCATATGATGACTTGTTGTGAAATGCACTATTCTTAATTTTATTCAATCCTATGATGTAACTGAATTTATTGTAGAGGTTGAGTCTTTGAACTCTTAATGAAAGTCTGTATCTCGTACGAGTGGGGTGTCAAATTATAGGAGCACCCTTGACATATTTCACCTATATGAGTGTGAAAGTAGGTCGCTTTCTATGAGAATGAGCTTGTTCTCAAAAATACTCATGAAAATCGAGATAGCACAAGGCCGTAATGTGCTGGCTAAAAAAGTTTATGTCAACACCTTGTTATTGTGTGTAAGCAGTAATACTTTATTTTCCCTTAAGCAGTCATAGTTCAAGTCTGAGACCACTACTGACTTTAGAGTAAAAATTATTGTTTTACTAAGTGAAGGTTCAATGCAGAGCACACCTTCATTATGCATAATAGTCTACCTTCAACAAAATGGTGAAGTACTCTCTTAACTTAATATTAAAATGAGTGAGGGATTGTTGGTGATTGTGAGCATTTTAATATTATTAAAATTATTAAAGTGACTCATGTACCTTAATGGTGCATAAATCTTAATTTGTTGCATTGACTTTATACGTGAGTATTGACAATATTTTATGACCATTACTCACATGAGTTAATATGGTAGAATGTGGCTAAAACTTCCCTTAACTCTTGTAACCTCTAACTCATTATTCACCCATTATTATACCTTATTATGGTTGTAACTTATGTAACCTTTGGGCTATTCATTTTCCCAATTTATTATTCATTATCTTCCTATTCATTGCAAGGAAGAATTCCCCACTTATAAATAGTGTGGTCTTACTTTGTGATGGAAGATGAGATGGAGTGTTAGCCAAATATGAAAAGTGTTGTATTGTGTATATAATGAGTTAGTGTAGTGAAAGAGAGAGTTGAGACGAAGAATAATATTTTAAGTCTTCAACTATATTCACTATACAAAATAGAGTAATTATATATTGAAAAAGGTGTTCTTGTTGTGGAGCTTTGGACTCTTCAACTAATCCGGAGTTGTTTGAGTTGTACGACGTTGTTGGACTGTTGTATCCTGGAGGGGACAAGTCAAGTGTGATACTGCTGGATCGGTGTAGATTATGCCGCAGTGGGCTTGAATCTCCTTAAAGAGAGCGATATATCTGTGTCTCAGCCTAAAGACTTGTTTATTCATTTTTTGTTAATTTTATTTCAACTGTAATTTATTGTACTTATGGTATATTACACTAACAAAAAAAGAAAGATGAAAAAGCCTCTACTTCCCTTGTTCAGAATATGCTTTTTAAATTTTTTCCGCACTTCCTCTTTCCATTATTTTCTACTTGCACTAAACAAATCTTGCTAGTTTGAGCAAGTTTTCTTTTGAAAGGGAAAAAATAGTTTAAGAAATAGAGTCAATCATTTTGTGAAACAATGAGATATTGGCAATATCCACAAGTCTTTAGTAGCTAAGTTGATTGATTATTTGAACTTTCACTTTGTTGGTGATGAGTTGATTCCCCACCTTGCAATCCCTTCCCTTAACCCCAAATTAAAAAAAATCAAAAGAATTGTTTGCAATATTTTGTTTAAAGTTTTAAAACCAAAAAAAATGGAATTTGGCAATAAAATTGGTCTTAGTTTTTTTTTGTAATAATATTGTGTCTAGGGTTTTGAAAAAAAGGTTTAACTTCAGCCGCCTGCAACCGTCCATAAGAGCCTTACCAAGGAAGCAATAAACTTCAGCTGCCTTCAACATTCAACAATGAACAAGAAGATGAATTATTCTGCAGGAAAAAAAACCATCAATTCCACATTTTGTAATTCGATTGTATCCGAATCAGATTTTTTGGATATCCATAGATGTCGTTCTAGTGGGACAAAATTCCTTCTGAAAGGAAAAGAAGTTTATTACACCGCGGAGGAAAAGAAAGATGGAAAAGCCTCTGTCTCACTTCTTCAAGTTGAAAAATTTAGTAAAATCTGCAATCGTGCCCCTACATATTCTCATTTCAGTTGCGTTAATGGTTTATTTTGTGGTTGGGAATCATCATCTCCTCTAATTTTCAATCCCCAGCACAAAAGAAGTAAGATTTCTGCCAAATCCAAATAAAGGTATTCCTTGGTGTAACTATTTATTGAGTTTTGAGCCAAAAGAAAACAAGTACAAAGTTGTCTTGACTAAATATCATGCTCAAGAAGGATACCTAAAATATTGGATTTTCACTTTAGGCATAGACAAATCATGGAGAGAGACTCAAAGCATTTTCTCTTGTTTTCCGTCTGGTAGCCCCAGTGTTTGCATTAGTGGAGTTATCTATCAGTTCATCTATCAGTCTTATAACAGTTACAAATTTGCTATTGTTGCACTTGATGTTAAATGTGAAAATTATGAAATTATTGCATTGTGGAAAACATTTCGGTTGCGGTCGCACTGTCATGAGCTGATAGAGGTGAAAGGTAAATTAGCAGTCATAGATTATGATTATGAAAGAAGGCGCAATGGATACATGGACATGTGGATTTTAGGGCAGACTCCAAGAAAACTGTGGGAGAGACATATCATTCGCTTTCCCTTGATATGGAACGATAAAAAACCTATATTTATATCATCATGCACTCCCAGTGATTGGGAGATTGTATTTGTCCTGTACTTAAGATCAAGTGTTGTTAGTTATTTCTGTTATGATGTCACAAGAAAGAGTTGGAGGGAATTAAAAATCAAGGGGCTTCCAAAGGAAAACAACATCAACGGCATTTATAGTTATGTTGAAAGTCTTGTTTCCTTTGGATAATTTTGTTCAAACTGGAAGGCATCATAACTGCTTGTATGTCCTTTTTCTTGAATTTGGGTAACTTGAGCCTATAGGATTGTAGCATTGGTGTTAAAAGTCTCCAAATAGAAATATATTACTTTTATATTATGTTGAAAATCTCGTTTCCTTTGGATTATTTCGAGTTTTGGTGTAGGTACTTATTTCACCCCTTCTTTTTCACCCAAATATTGTGTTGATATACTTTCAGGAACTGTTTTATTTTGTGATAAGATTCTGGTCACATAAATTCATCCATGTAGTAATGCTATAACTAGACAAAGTGGCATCATAACAACATACATTCCAATTATATTGTAAATCATTGAAGTGAAGAATCCAACTCACAGTTATCAAGTGAAAATTTCTAAGAGAACTGGTTTCACATACTACTCTTTCAGATAACCAATAGAGTTGATGATGTGTTTAAACCCTCAAGGTATATACTTGACCAAAGTAGTGCAAGTTCTCATTCGAGGTGGTTATAGTTATGTAGAAAGTCTCGTTTCCTTTGGATAATTTGTCAATATTCTATTTCTCAAGTTTTAAGCAATTCTGCTGAAATTATCAACAAGATGAAATCCAAATTAATCACGGCAATACGAATTACAACCTAAGTTATAGAAGTGTATTAGAATAGAAACAACTAAGCTGTCAAACTGAAATGAATCAATTATCACATAAGAAAACCATGTAAATCTAGTGAAGGATTTGAGTATTGTTTGTGCACGAGACTTGTTGGTGTTTTTAAAAATGGGGCAGCACAAAAAGATTGAAATGTCTCTCAATATTTTATTAAGCATAATAGGGCTTTAAATAGCTAACTTGATAACATAATCTGCAGAAAATCTCCATAACAAAAATTTAAAAAGACTAAATAATCTCAACAATTAAAACAACCTAACAAATATTTAAAATTCAAACTCATCTTAAAACTAGATAACTTATTATTTTAAAAAATGACTGCAGTAACTAAAAGCAAACTCAACACTCCTCCTTTGCTTTAGATACTGCAATTTAAAAAAGTTGTTCCTCCTTGATTTCTGCTTCTACAACTTGTGCTTGAAGATTGTTCTTCAGCTTGCATACTTTTGTAACATGACCGACTTGTTTGCAATTTCCACATATTGCATCAGGTCTCCACCAACAAAAAATTTCCAAGTGTGTTTTTCTTTTGCAGTATTTGCTAAGAGGATAATTATCTTTTTCTTTTCTGTTTTGTGCATAAAAAGCACCCTCAGTAATATTATCTTGCCTAAAGGATCTTCTTTGCTCTTGTGCTTGAAGAGCACTAATTAGTTCTTCAACAGAAATAGTAGAGAGATCTTTAGACTCTTCCAAAGATGAAATTTTAGATTCGAATCTCTCTTGAATTGTCACAAGAATTTTTCTACTATTCTGTCATCTTTGATATCCTCGCCAAGCAACATGATTTTATTAACAATAAAAGAAATCTTTTCAGAATACTTAACAATAGTTTCATCCTCTTGCATCCTAAGAGATTCAAAATCTATTTTCAAATTCAAAATTTGCATTTGTCTGACTCGGTCACTTCCTTGATATTCCTTTTTTAATTTTTCACAAGCTTCTTTTGCCGTCTCACAAGCAATGATTTTAGAAAAAATCGAATCCTTAACTGAATTTTGAATTACAGTTTTGGCTTTGAACTTTTTGGTTTTTTCATTCGAATGAGATTTAATTTGAGTAAGGGTAGGATTTGCAGGGAGAGGTTGTAAGGGTATATCTTCCATTACAACTTCCCATAGATCATAGGCTTTAAGATATGATTTCATTTTCACTCACCAAATCTGATAGTTTTCACGAGTGAAAATTTTTGGGGCATTCAAAGAGAGACTGTTGCTTGCCATTATTTTGGTTAAAAAATGATTTAAAAAAGCCTGTGCGTTGAAAAAAATACGGGTTGAAAAGGTAATCTTGATGGCTTAAAATGGGTAGCCCTGATGGGTTAAAAAAGGTTGCCCTTAC
>JAJOOO010000549.1:0-54825 GCA_029582685.1 Solanum piurae | reverse complement strand
TATGATTTAGCTTCCGCATCAGTTTATTATCTTTAGTATGCTCATGATCATGCTAGCAGGGTTAGCTTGGGATCACTTGTGGTCCTAGGTCCCGTGTCCGCGTCTCGGGGGTAGTCTCGGGGCGTGACACTTTCTTACAACAAGATTGATGCTTGTACTAATGATTGCATGTTATATTGGAATGAGGATAGCTTACTTGATTCTTGTAAAATTTGTGGTGCTTCCCGATGGAAAATGAATGCACATACCGAAGAAACAAAGAATAAAAAGGGTAAAAAGATAGCCTCAAAGAGTTTGCGCTATTTTCCATTAAAGTCTAGGTTTCAAAGGTTGTTTATGACTGCACATACATCTTCTCTAATGACATGGCGTAAGGATAAAATAACTAATGATTGAATAATGAGGCACCCAGTTGATTCAATGGCATGAAATTCATTCGATGAACTTCATCCTTCATTTGCAATCGAGCCTTGTAATGTTTGACTTTGACTTGCTAATGATGGATTTCAGCCATTTCAAAATTCAGAAACATCACATAGCATTTGGCCTGTGGTTCTTATTCCTTATAATTTACCACCTTAGTTGTGTATGAAACAAGAAAATTTTATCTTGTCAATGCTTATTCCTGGTCCAAATGGTCATGGAGATGCGATTGATACATATCTTCAACCTCTAATATAGGAATTGAAAGAGTTGTGGGAAGTTGGTATTGAAACCTTTGATGCATCAACTAAACAAAATTTTAAGTTGCATGCTTCTTAGTTATGGACTATCAATTACTTTCTAGCATATGGAAATTTATCTGGATGGAGTACAAAAGGAAAATTGGCATGTCCATCTTATAATAAAGATTCTTCCTCAATGCGATTGACTAATTGCAATAAACAGTATTTTATGGGTCATCGACGTTACCTTCCCAAGGATCACTGGAGGAATAAGAAGAAGTCATTTGATGATACAATTGAGAAAAGGCTCCCACCGAAAACATGCTCTGGAATTGATATACTTAATCAAGTGAGAGATCTTGAAGGACAACCATTAACAAAGGATCCTAATAAAAAGAGAAAGATATCACATGAAAAATGAAAGGCTGATTGGAACAAGAAAAGCATCTTTTTTGAACTTCCATATTGGAAATCTCTCTTGTTGCGACATAATTTAGATGTCATGCATGTTGAGAAAAATATATGTGATAATATTATGGGGACAATCATGAATGTCAAAGGAAATACAAAGGACACAATTAACACTCGGTTAGACTTGAAGGAAATGAACATTAGGCCAGAATTGCATCCTATTCAAAGAGGGGAGAAAGTTGAAGTACCAACTGCGTGCTACACACTGTCGCCTGAACATAAGCACACGTTATGTATTTTCTTGAAGAATTTAAAGGTCCCTGATGGATTTTCATCTAATATTTCTCAATGTGTAAACTTGAAAGATCACAAGATATCTGGATTAAAAAGTCATGATTGTCATGTTCTTTTGCATCATATACTCCCTCTTGCTCTTCGTGGTATGTTGTCCAAAGAAGTGTGTGAGCTTCTTATTGAGTTATCTATTTTTTTTTGTGTTCTTGGATCAAAGGAGTTGAGGATTGATGACTTGAAACATATTGAAGAACAAATTCCCATAATACTTTGCAAGTTAGAAAAGGTCTTCCCTTCTTCTTTTTTTGATGTCATGGTGCACTTGCCCATTCATTTAGCTGGTGAAGCTGAGATTTCTGGTCCTATTCATTATCAGTGGATGTATCCGATTGAGCGATGGTTATATTTTTTTAAATCTCTCATTGGTAATAGGGCATGTCCAGAAGGTTGTATTGCCGAGGGCTACATTTCTATTGAATGCATGACCTTATGTTCAAGGTACTTGCATAGAATTGACACAAAATTCAATCGGCCTGTAAGAAAATATGATGGAGGTTTAAAAACATCAAATGGGAGTTTATCTATATTTTTTCAACCTTGAAAAAATTTGGGAGCTAAAGATCCATGTGAGCTTGAAGATAATGAATTGGAACAAGCACATATATACATTCTGAAGAATTCTGATGAAGCCCTACCATATCTTGAGTATGGAGAGTTCTTTTATATCATTTTATTTTTCTTATTTCCTTTAAGGTGATATCGTTTCTACATTAAATTTATGGTTAACCTCAATTTCGTAGAGAGATTTCACAAAATCATATAGATACTACTCAACACTTGTCAGATGCAGAATGGGATCGAGAATTTATGGAATGGTTTGAAGATAGGGTGAGAAATACATAAATAAAAGACTCGAGATTTTAACTTTTTACTAAGCATTATGATGTATTGAATATTATCTTGTTTCTAGGTTGCACAATTGCATAAAACAGATAATTGTCGACTCATGAAAGATCTTCTCTCACTTTTACGTGGTCCTACAAAATATTCAACACATTCTAATGGCTTCTTTGTTAATGGATATAGATTTCATGTAGAAGATCATGATCAAATGTTAAAGACTCAAAATTGTGGTGTTGCTTTAGTTGGAGAGAATGATAAAGATAGTGAGAATGTTGATTACTATGGAATTCTAACAGATGTGATTGAATTGCAATTTATCTCTGAGAGAAGACTGATTTTGTTTCGATGTAAATGGTTTGATGTGTATGACAAAATAAAAGGATTTAAAAGAGATGAGTATGACTTCGTGAGTGTGAACCCGACTAGACTTTTGAAAACAAATGAGCCTTTTATTTTAGCGAGTCAAGCATCTCAAGTGTTTTATGCTAATGATAATTCAAACAAAGGTTGGCATGTAGTGAGGAAGACTCAACCTCGTGATTCCTACGAGATGGGGAAACAAATGGATGATGATCATGTTGTAGTTGATGTAGAAAGTCCTTCACAAAAAAAAAACGAAAAAGAACTGATGAGGTGATGTAGAAAGTCCTTTCGATTTTGATAATAACTTACTTGTAAAAACTTCTATTCTTGATTACTTTGATTTTATCCTTCAGTTAACTAGTAATTTTATTCTATTCTTGAGTTTAGTAGATATGAAGTTTCCTTATAATTTTTCTACTTTTTCCTCTTTTTACAGGTTTAATATGAAAACTGAAAATGAGGATGGATCAATTATGAAGAGTACTATCAGATACTCATTTGTCACGCCTGGGGCAATTGGAAGAGGACGAGGACGAGGGCTTAAGTCGTTGACATAGAAAGGAAAAATTCCAGCTAAGAGTTTACTTTTTCAATCTAGTGATCTAGTTAAGCAATACATCCAAGAAGTTGGAACAAGTACTCAGCACATCACATCGAATGGTAATTTACCGTATATAAAAACAGAAATTATCCTATTTCTGTTACTTCAATTATTGTTGTCATTTCTCAAAATATATGAGGATATGTGAATAGAATTAGGCATGTAGCCAGCCAAGAAAACAACAACATACATCTTTTGTGGGTATTTTTCCATACCAAGTCCTAGATTCATACTACCAAGACTATGCCCCACTAGTATGACTTTCTCCTCTTGTGGAAGAGATTCATGAAGTGTGTTAAGGTGCTATAGTTTCCTCAAAACAGTGTCAGAGGCTGCCTATCAAGCCTTAAGATTCTTCCCTCTTGTGTGTATGAGTACATAGATCTCTCTTGCTACTCAAGACTCCTAGCAGTGGTGACCTAGGAATCTCTTCATGTTTCTTTCCCTCCATATTAACGCAGTTACCATCGCAAAGATACAACTGAAGATGCTCCCTTTTCTTGAACTTTTCTTTGCCCATTTTGTTGTCCAGACGACTTCTCCCTGCCAGTTACCTACCACTCTTAATTCACCTATCCAGCTGAACATTTTGAACCACAAGCTCTTGGTGATATTACATTCAAAGAAGAGGTGATTCATTGTTTAATTATGTGTGTCACAAATAATATAGGATTCATTGTTTAATTACTACAACCGCTGCTTATAACATAGCTCTACTTGTAATGTGTGATCTTTCAGGTGCTATTGGTAAGGGACGAAGAGATGGACATAAAAACTCCACCATGTCTCCTAGTCAAGTTCATACTCCGTTTCGTTCATTTACTAATCAAGTAAAGCAATGCCCCCAATGAAGTCAAAACAAGTATGTGTTTAAAAATCCGATGTATCTTTTATTCAATATATAGCATAAAATAAATGCCAATTTTTTTATACTATGACTTCTTGGTTTGAGATGCAATAGTAAAGGGGCTGGAGCAAACACCTACATCTTTCTGCTCATCTTTAGGAGTTTCTGAAAATAATGTGAAATCTACTCAAGAATTGCAATCAATCAATAAGAATACCCTGGTCCTTGAGAAAAAAAACACGCAAACTAAATCCCCTTGTTCTACTGATCAAGTTATGCAAGCCTCCCAAACAACTCAAATAGGTATGACAATTTACAAATTCATGCACTATCAATCTGTCAAACTAAATTTTATTATTGCAGTTCTTAATAAATTATAAAACTATAGGACCATCTAATCCTAGAAAGATAGAAAGAGTTCGAGGGAGCAACAAGTGTAAAGAAGTTGAATCACTTGAAGCTGGAAAGAAGCTGAAAGTAACATTTTACAATAATCAAACAGTTGGAACAAATAGCAATCTATTTTCGAGGTACTTGGGAAAAATAATATGTGACAATAATATGTGTCCACTGGCAGTATCATCATGGAGTGACATTAAGTAGCAGAGGTTGGATCACATGTGGGCAGCTATTGAGGTAACAATTAACCACTGTTGCACATCTTTTTCTTGCTCAATTTTTTACATACTTTTTGTATAGTAGATTCACAATGGTCACTCTCCTATTTTATTTAAACTCACATATTAATTATTGTAGGATAAATTTGAGAGTGTTGACTTTAATGATCATCGTGATCATATATTTTGATGGATGAATGAGTTATGCAACAAATGGAGATGATACTTGCACTCCACTTATGTGAAGAATAAGCCTATTGTTCATTCTCTTAAGTATATTCCAAAGGGAGTAGAAAAAAAGGAATGGGAGTGGTTAGTTAAGGAACATTTTTGTTCCGAAAGTTTCCAGGTATAGTGATCTAATAGACTATATTTTTGAAGTATCCATTTCACAACTAACCATGATATTTAGATGTGAAACTTTTTTTAAACATGATAAGTTTTCATAGTTATGACAGTTTTACATAACAATACAGACGAGGAGCAATAGAAATGCAGAAAATTGAGCTAAGTTAAAGATGTTTCATCACATTATTATCAAGCCTATTAGAGGGGTTGATATTCCTAAGATGACTTACCAAACTAGGTATGAGCACTATGAATTCCTTGTGATGTCATTTGGTCTAACTAATGACCAGCGGCATTTATGGACCTTATGAATAGTGTTTTCCGACAATATCTTTACATGTTTGTGATAGTGTTCATAGATGACATTTTGATATACTCAAGGAGTGAGAATGAGCATACAAACCATTTGAGGGTAGTATTGCAAGTCCTAAAGGATCATCAACTTTTTGCAAAGTTTAGCAAGTGTGAGTTTTGGTTAAGGCCCGTATCATTCCATGGTCACATTGTGTCAAGCAAGGGTATAGGTAGATCCAAAGAAGATGGACTCGGTCAAGAGTTGTCCTAGACTTCTATCACCAACTGATATTAGAAGATTTTTGGGTTTGACTGGCTACTATAGGAGGTTTGTTGAGGGGTTTTCCTCTATTGCTTCTCCTTTGACGGCCTTAACTCAAAAGAAGGCTAAGTTTGTGTGGTCGGAACCTTGTGTGAAGAGTTTCCAAGAATTGAAAGATAGGCTTACCTCCTCTCTGGTGTTGACCTTGCCAGAAGGTACCGATGGTTTTATTGTATATTGTGACGTCTCTAGAGTGGGTTTGGGATGTGTCCTCATGTAACATGGGAAAGTGATTGCCTATGCTTCGAAGGCAACTCAAGATCCATTAAAAGAATTATCCAACCCATGATCTCGAAATAGCGGTGGTACTATTTTCTTTGAAAATATGGAGACATTATCTATATGGGGTGCATGTTGATGTGTTCACCGATCACAAAAGTCTTCAATATGTGTTTAGCCAAAAAGACTTGAATCTCCGACAAAAAAGGTGGTTAGAACTTTTGAAGGATTATGATATGAGTGTCCTTTACCACCCTAGAAAAGCCAATGTAGTTGCGGATGCCCTAAGCTGATTGTCCATGAGTAGTGTGGCCCATGTAGAAGATGAGAAGAAGGAGATAGTTTTTGATGTACATAGGTTGGCCCGGTTAGGTTTCCAACTAGTAGATTCCACCAAGGGTGGTGTCATGGTCCATAATGGTTCCAAATTTTCCCTTGTAATGGATGTTAAAGCAAAGCAAGACCTTGATCCTATTCTAGTTGAATTGAAAGAGTTGGTACTCAACAAGTCCGTTGAGGTTTTCTCCCAAGGGGGAGATGGGGTGCTTAGGTACAAAGGTCGAGTATGTGTTCCGGATGTTGATTTCTTGAGAGAGAAAAATCTAGAAGAAGCTCATGGTTTGAGGTATTCTATTCATCCGGGAGCCACCAAGATGTACCGTGATCTACGGGAAGTCTATTGGTTGAATTGTATGAAGAAGAATATAGCGGGTTTTGTAGCCAAATGTACGAATTGTCAACAAGTTAAGGCCAAGCACCAAAGTCCATGAGGTTTGTCTCAAGATATAGATCTTCCCAATTGGAAGTGGGAGGATGTGAATATGGATTTTGTTGTGGGGTTGCCTCGTACTCGAAGGCAACATGATTCTATTTGGGTCATTATGGATAGAATGACCAAATCAGCCCACTTTATTTCCGTCAAGGTTTCCTCTTCGGCGGAAGACTATGCCAAATTGTACATCAAGGAGATAGTGAAGTTGCATGCAGTTCCTTTATCTATTATTTCGGATCAAGGTACTCAATTTACTTCACAGTTTTGGAAGGCATTCCAAAAAGGGCTTGGGACTAAGGTTAAGCTTAGCACGACTTTTCATCCCCAAACCGATGGTCAAGTGGAACGTACCATCCAAACCTTAGAGGATATGTTGAGGGTGTGTGTTATTGACTTTAAGTCTAATTAGGATGACCATCTATCATTAATAGAGTTTGCCTACAATAATAGTTACCACTCAAGCATTGCCATGGCTCCTTTTGAAGCATTGTATGGTAGGAGGTGTAGATCTCCGGTTGGTTGGTTTTACGTAGGTGAAATTTCTCTTATTGGTACCGAACTAGTTTATGAGGCCATTGAAAAGGGCCGACTCATTAGAGAGAGGTTGAGGATGACACAAAGTTGGAAAAAGTCTAATGCCGATGTTAGAAGCAGGGATCTAGAATTTGAGGTCAATGATTGGGTCTACTTGAAAATCTCACCTATGAAAGGTGTGATGAGGTTTGGCAAGAAGGGGAAACTTAGTCCCCGGTATGTAGGCCCTTATCAAATTTTGAAGCGTATTGGGAAGGTATCCTATGAGTTAGACTTGCCAAATGAGTTGGCTCCGCTTCATCCAGTATTTCATGTTTCTGTGCTTAAGAAGTGTATTGGTGATCCGGTATCCATCATTCCTTTAGAAGATTTGGGAGTTGATGAGAGTCTTTTGTATGAAGAAATTTCTGTTGAGAATTTAGACCGGCAAGTCAAAAGGTTGAGAAACAAGGATATAGCTTTCGTGAAGGTTTTATGGATGAATCATTTAGTTGAGGGTGCTACATGGGAGGCCGAGGCCGATATGAAATCCCGCTATCCTCACCTTTTTCCTTCTACTCCTATCCAAGCTTGAGGTAAGTAGTTCTCTTGAGTTGGTGTTTTGGGAGTCATGTGTGCAATATGTGTTTTTTATGATTTCCTTATCATATGCATGTTCTTGTGAGAATTCATGTTTAATGTAAAATGAGTTTTCATGGTTTGTGTGTTCCTCATGTTGTTGTGCATTTTAGTATGATGGTTGCATATTTGACTTCATGAGATGATTTGATGAACATGCTTAGTTATGCTTTTGATAATATGGCATATTAGCTCCATAATGTTGTGTTGAGCTTGCTTTTCGTTGGAGAAGGTAGTTCCTACTATGATTATGTGAAATGATGAGTTTTGTGCATAATGGATTGTGGATGTTGCTCCTACTTCCTTGTGTTGCATTATTTATGTTTTAAGGAGGAGTTGATGTTTCCTCCTTTGAATTGTGCATTATTTTTTATATTGCATGCATGATGGGCTGCTAGTCTTGAGTCTTGATTCCGTAGGGTGTCTAGATCGCCATTCGAGGACGAATGTTCCCAAGGATGAGATAATGTAACACTCCGGAAATGTTTAGACTTAACTAGAGCTAAAATGAATGGGGTAAGAGCCTAGAGAGAGGGCAAAGACCTAGATTACCTAAGAAAAAATGGAGGAAAACTATTTTTCCTTCGGTCCATTTGGCGATGGGGCAGTGGCATCGCCCAACTCCATTGGCGATTATCCAAATGGACCTCCCTCACCTAGTGGGCAGCCTCCCCTAGACCTAGCTACTGGAATTTTAGGCGAGATTGCTCGGGGCTCGCCAACCCACTTGGCGCATCGCCCAACGGCCCTCTCCATCGCCTAAGTGAGCTGCTCCTTATGGAGCCTACTGGAAAATTAGGCGAGCGAAGGGTCCATTAGGCGTTTTGCCTAGTGCCCTTGATGAGCTAAGGTGGTCCATTAGCCGCGCCAAGTCGTGAAAGATGGGAAAAATTAAGTGGAAACTTAAAGGGTCTCTAGTTTTCTTCCAAAATAAACCTACATTATTTTACTCTTTTCCCAACAAGTATATAAGCTTTTTAGACTCAAATTTCCTCCAATTAAGTCATTTTTAAAGAATCAAGAAGAAAACCCAAGAGTTCATCTTCCTCACAACATTTCTCTCTCTAAAATCCCAAGAAGAAGAAGAGAAGAATTGGAGCTAGGGTTTGAAGGAAATCGAAGCTTCTTCCTCAATTTCTTTGAAGGATCATCCTAAGGTATGGTGTCTTTTCATCTATGGGTAGCATTCACCCATAGAGTCCCTTCAAAACTTGATTTCAAACTTTCCAATTTCCCCAAAACCTAGGGTTTCAATCGAATCATGGGTTCTCGTTCATAACGTTTTCAATTGTTGATTTAAAGTTGATTATGGATTACTATGGTTGAATTGATGATTAATTGTTGATTTATGATGAAATTCCCCCAAGAACCCATGATCCCCCATAATGCTAAATTGTGAATTCATGGTGTGGGTTGATTGATTATAGAAGCATGTGAATTGATTATATCTATATTGATTGAGTTATTGAATCATGATATTCTCCCTATCTAATGTAGTAATTCTAGATGTTAGGGTTGAGTTTTATTCATATCCTTGAAGGGCAAATTATGAGGGTTTGTACATGTTGATAAGAATTGTGTATCAGATTTTGATTCACTTAGAAAGTGAAGATCCTATGACTATTGTGTATTTGTGGTATTTTTGAAAGATCATTATCCCCTTACCCTTCCAAATGACTATGTATGAATTGTTTAGGAATATGATAATGTTGTCGTGTTGATTGAAAGGCTATTCTCATGAAACACTATGAACATGATGTAAAAGGTTTACTCACATGTTAATGATGATTTTATGGTTGAAAGTCCATTCTCACCTACTTGAATCTATGAGCTATTTTATGAGTTGTGTTGAGTGAAGGGTAAGACACTCTTTCATTAATGTAAATTCAATTCAAAGACTTAAACAAGTAATTTAAAGGGAAGTAATGCTTAGCAGTGAGTGGATATGGAATATGAGGTAGAGTCCCTCCCGTCAATTCAATAGGCCGGGTCATCTAAATTAGTCTCATAAGATGGAAGCTCCTCCGTCAATACAATAGGTCGAGTTTCTAGAAGCAATCTCCCTATCCCATAATTATGTGCCCACTTAGGTCCTTAGCTAGTGGATCCACCTAAAAGCTAATACATTTAGTTCTACATTAGGCAAGCAGGACACCTTCTTTCGATGTGGGGTTACAAGACACCAGATTCCATGTAGCTCACATGGTCTACGTCGGGTATGGCTATTTTTCCCTATATGACAAGATTATGAATATGACACGAACTATACTTGTGACTTCTTAATGAGCTTTACTTAGTATGAGTGGGGGTATGGGACTTCACTTGTACATTGCACAAGTAGACTTTGGAATGGGTTATGGGGTGGTTTCTTATGCTATGATAATGTATGAATGTATGCATGTATGTTGAATGGATTGCTACTATGAATGACTTTCCTTATGTTCCAGTTAATGTACATGAGTATTTCCTTGTTTACGACTATTGACGATGATGAGGTCCAAGTATGATATGTGTGACTATGTTGGCCTAAAAGGAGTACTTAGTGTGGTTGGTATTATGGGATGCCAATCATAATTTGCACAAGTATAACATAGGGCTACTAAAGAGATGGTTCTACTGGGTTATAACGTTCTTACATGATAAATGTGCCTATCATTTGTGTGCTACACTAAGAATGCATAGTGATTCTCAAACTTGGCAAATGCATGTTTTTCAACTAAAATGTCCTTTTTAGCATATTTTAAGGATTTTTATGCATGTCTTCCATACTTGGTACATATTTGTGTTAACCCATATTTCCTCTACATTTTTACAAAGTGTAGGTTCCGGCGTTTGAAGTATACCTCCTTTCTTGACTATGGCTTGGATTGATTCTCTCCAAGACTTGTGGTGAGTCCTCATGGTTCGAGGACAAGAGTCTTTTATTCTAGTGTTTTTCATATGTTCTACTTTTGAGACTTTATTGCAAAAGGGTTGTGACCCTATTGATATTCGTTGTAGTAGATGGTTAATGCGACAATGTCTAGACTTTGCTTTTGATTTTCCTAAAAAAGACTTCGATTGTAAATTTTTTAATTTCGCATCATTTCTATTACTTATGTTTATGTATGCTAAGGGCTTGTACGAGACCCCTTCAGGGTCAAGTACGCTGTGTTGCATCTAGGGGGTACCCCTGGGTCGTGATAGTGGACCACCCCAAGAGTTGTGGGGACGCTCGTGTATGCCAGGAAGAACCCCACAAAACTCAGTCACCAGACCATGGGACCCTTCACGGGTCGTGGTCTTGATGACTGGTCGTGGTTTCTCCTGTGAAGCCATGCCAATAGGCCACTAGCCCAAGTGAAGGACCATGGTGACCTTTACGGTCCGTGAAATGGATCGTAGAGGGGAACCCCTGAACAGGCAGTTACTGGACTAAGGACCACGACCAGCTCCACGGTTCGTTATAAGGGTCGAGGTCAACTGCGTCAGATTTTTAATTAGGGTCATTTTGGTCTTTTCCCCTATGCGTTGAACACCTAAACTATGTCGTTTAACCCCTAAATTACTTGGTTTTTGTCAGTTCTAGACTAGAAATAAAATTAGAACATAACCTAATAAATCATTCACAAAAATCAAGCGAAACTTTGAGCAAAATAGAGAGAAAAGTCGAGCAGCCCTTTAGGAAAACGCAACAACATTTTTATCAATTCCAGCCCCAAAATCGAAAGAATTCTCCGTGAATTTTATCACCAGGTGTGTCGGATTTCACTAGTGGGTTCCTTTCACCCATTAGGTCCCTAGAATTCAGTCTAATTCTTGGTTACCTTCATATTATATAGACCTAGGGTTTTCATGAATGATAGAAATTGTTGGGTATTAACTGTTAGACTTATCCAAATCAGATTATCATATTGTTGCTTCGTTCCTTGCATGATATTTAGAACCCTAGTGGTGTAGATTCGCGTAGTTCATAAATTACACTTGCTAGGTCAGTTTATACAGATATACATGCTCCAGTTCAGAATATTTCATTATCAGTGCATTAATGTTGAATTTTCAGTTACCATATCAGTATTTGAGCTATCCAGTTATATTAGTGATGTTGTAGTTTTATACATTCAGTTGGGAGTAGATTTAATACCAAGTTGGACTAGGGTTAGTCACCCTCATAGTCTCATAACTACGTGCCCCTGTAGGTTAAGTCCCCTCTGTGGGCATTATACTTAGTTATCATGCCAGTCTTGCCTCTTTACCCTTGGCAAGGTATATTGGGTCCTCTCGATGGGGCGTATAAATAAGTCTCCACATTTAGCTCATGTGGTTTTATGTCGGTAATTAGTATCTCCCACAGTCAGATTCTAGTGTATTGACCAGGTTATCAGGTACAGTTCCGCCTTCAGTTTTAGTATATTATAAACTTGGTCACTATATTTAGTTAGTTCATATTCAACATGTTTCGCATATTTATCATGTTCAGATTATATCATTGTTTTATCGCTTTGTTCAGTCATATGTTTAATACAACTTTATTCTATCTTGCATGCTCAGTACCTTTCAAGTACTGACGCATACTCTGTGCTACATCTTCTCGTGATGTAGGTTCAGGTCCTCAGCATTCAGATCACGTCATAGATCTGTTCCCGATCTCCAGTTCAGCAATATCAGTTGTGAGTCCTCATTCTTCGAGGACGATAGACATGATTCTTTATATTTTAGTCTTTCATTTTAGTTTTAGTTTTACTAGAGTTAGCTGGGCCATATCCCAGCATCTCTAGTCAGTTAGAGTCTTACTTCAAACATAGACAGATTCAGCTTTAGTATTTGAGGTTTATTTTAGCATCTTAAACTCTTCTCAGTATATATATATTCAAACATAGAGTGGGTATCACCCATCATTTCAATTTATCTCATGTTTTAAGCTGCCACACAATATTTCTTATTTCAGTTTATCTTAGTATGCTATGATATGCCAACTCAAGGTTTGCTTGGGATCACTCATTATCCTAAGTCTCGTGTTTACGCCCTGGGGATAGCTTCAGGGCATGACATTTTATTATTTTAGCAAACAATGGGGTACGTATTCACTACATGTCACAAAGCCATCGTGGAGCTTCTGCCAGGTTAGAGTGTCTCTCGTAAATCAATCATAACTTTTTACTCAACTTGGATTGATGCAAACATGACATTGTTGGAAAGAAGACTCATAGTCCTTTAATTTGATATGTTATGGCTCGCCTAAATCTTCATATTCTAAGAGATATGGTCGTTTGAAGTTGACCATTATATGTACTCATGTGAAAACTTAGCCGATAGAAATGCTTTGAACTTGGCTTTGTATTGCAGGTCCCTTATGACCCTAAATAAAATTTGATGCCCTTGATACACTTGGTAAAAGACCTTAAAACACATGTGCAAGTAGGACATCATCCGGTTCAAACTCATATACTTATGACGAATGATGTAGATTCTAAGAGTAGAGTTGTGAGGTGTTACATGACTTCCTACATTTGTTTTATATATAAGTTATAGAAAAATCATAATGCACTTAATTAGTGCAATTATAATGTGACATTATTTTTCTATAAGGTGTATCTCCATTATATATTGAACCGATGGTGTTATCTGACACTACTCTTATTGAAAATTTCTATATTTGTTATATAATTTAATTTAATTTTTGATATTTTTATATAAATTTGACAGATCTTAAAGCCCCTTTATTAAAAGAAATGTATGTATATAGTCTGACCAAGAAGCCCAAATGAAATAAACTAAAAGCAAAACAAAAAATCTGCAGGCCCAGTCCAGGGCTTTATAAAAGTTTCTTTACAAAGTAGGATTTCTTTCTTATCCTCTTACTCTCTTCTCAGCCTTTCTTTGTTCCTTGTCTCCTCCTCCATCTCAAGAAGCTAACACTGTATGGTTTATCGTTTCTTTTTGTTGTGGGTGATTGACACCTACCTCTGTTATCTCTTTTATTCTTTCTCCGTTCAAAGAAGTAATTAGCTACCCCCCTTTACATCCTTCCTTTCTTCAAATTCTATCATTATTTGACCTTCTTTTGCATTTTGTAGAGGTATCTTCCGGTGGATTCGAAGATGGTTTTGACAGAGGTACCAAGTCTTGAGTGTTTTGGAAGACATCCTTTTTAAGCTCCTTCTCCTATGTTTCTTCATTGTCTAATATTTGTTTCGTCCTCTATGATGTATTTTTGTTTTTTAAGATAAATCAGAAGTGGAGATATCCAGATGCTCCTGATCTCTTTATGAAATGCTTGCTTTTCCATCCCAATAATTTATATTGCTAATCTTAAATTTCAGGAATTTAATATTAGTGTTTATTAATTGATTATGTTAACTTTTATCCATATTAGACTCTATATAATGATTGGGAACTGCATACTGCACTTTTGATTCCTTATCTAATGTGAAATAAATTTTGACATAACAATGTGGCCTAGATGCAAAAGGCTCTTAAGGCTTTAGATGTGTCCATGATCCCTCATAATGTATCTTGTTTTTATTTTGGCACATACACAATATGGTATTGGTTATTCCTATGATGATTTTAATATATTGAAATATTATTTACAACTCTAATAATAATATTTATTTGTGCTTATTTGTGTCAATTGTAGATGCAAGTATATGACATTCTAATCTTTGCATTAGTATTTAATAACCAAAGAATTGTTTAGCCAAACATGGTTTACTTGGTGCTATAGATAAAGTGATTTGTCTACTTATTATTGTTTGAGTGTTTTACAGCTTTATACTAGACATCAAGATTCAATCTATTATCTTTGTAAAATTTCTATTCCCCCCAACCCCCCTTCCCGCTACTATGACATATCAAGAATATAATGTGTCTATTCTTGAAATCACAAAGGTGGTTTAGTGAATTTGCAAAAGGGAGATGGACAATCAAGATGAAACTTAATTAGTGGCCTAGATAGTGTTGCATCATTTATTTTTGACATCTTAATATGTATTTTCCACCATTTCATTAGTTATTTTTACTAGTATTATTTTTCTAAATTTAAATTTCTAGTTGATATTTAATTTCATACACTTTGTAGGATTTAGAAGTTGTTGCAGAAGCATACTATTTAATGATGAGTGCAAGAAGGATCGTCTGTTGATTCATGGTAAGTGCGTTCTCTCTTTCTTTAAAATAAATTAACGAATGCTTCTTACGAATTATGATAATGTGTGATACACTTGTTTTCTTAACTTAGTTTAATATAGTTGTTTTAAATGTTTAGTTGATTTTAATCACATATTTGTAATTAGAAATAAAATTATTACAACTCAATAATAACACTAATACAACTAAAATTATGAAAGAAAGAACAATCTAGATAACGTGTTGTTCTTTCTTCCCTCCTTTGAAACTACTGCATATGGCCTTTGCTTGGAAACCATTTTCTACGAGTTTCAATAGTTGAGGATTCTGTGCGATTGATTCCTTTATATAGTAGCAAATTAAGTCATGTTGAACCTTAATTTATTTTTCCATAAGGTTTTACACTCATTTTCCAAATATGCAACCTGTTCAATTTAAAACCCCTTTTTATTATGACAAACAAAGCAAGTATAACTATGCAAGTGTATCCATCTACTCACCCCATTAACCATATTGCTTATTGGAGAAACCATTTTCGACCTACTTTTTTCTTTAATAAATCGAAAAAATAATATTTACTGCTATTTGTGTTACATAATTCATACGTCTAAGATAAATAAGGTTTACTAGTGTGTTAAAAACACATACAATAAAGAACAATCAACCAATAAATGATAAAGCTGGTGAAGTTATGGTAAATTTCTATTCTTTATAAATATAAAGGTACTTTCATTCCATAAATATTTTGTTAACTATCAACTGATTTACTTTTCTTTAATAAAGAAAGAAATGAATGATCTTCTTGAGCTATATCGTGAGTTAAATGTCCCTGGAATTGCTCCAAATGATGTGTACTCACAAGTAATGGGGCCAGGTACTCATGGATATAACCGAACTCAAGGAAAAGGAGCAGTTCCAAGTTTTGTTTATGCCCCAGTATATAAACGATGCCAAAATGAGTAAAGATATTTTGATAAAAGAGTAGAGTTAGAAGTTCAAAAAGTAACCTCAACTATGAAAATTAAGATGGAGGAAAAGTTGTTTGAAGCAAAAGTGGAAATTGAAGTGATGGACAAGAAGTTATTGATATCTAAGGAGGATACGATATGATGAAGAAAAAATTATCGGAAGCAAATATGAATATGGATGCAAAAATAGACGATAAAGTAAATGTAGGGATACTAGTATATGTAGATTCTTTTGGTATTACTCGTAGCTCAAATAGAAAATTATGTAGTAATGAGCACGTAAATAAATGTCCACAAAATATTATATTTTAGATAGTATCATTATTTAGTTATTTTAATTATAATAATATGTATCTTATGTCATAGGTTTATAATAAATCAATTGAAGATCGCCAACAATCATTGTCACCCGTTTCAATTATTGAACCAAAAAAGGTGAGTTGTGACTTTGTTTTGATTATATCTTTGTGTAAATAAACTAGAAGAATATCTAGATAAAGTATTGGTACCTGGATTATATATGCTAAGTGAAAGCAACTGATTGCAACATCAACATAGAATAATGAGTTATCCATTTGAAGTGAAAAGTGGAGCAAATAAGGAAGAAGCATTAGTAAGTAATACTATTATCTTCCTCTTATTGCTCGCCCTATTATAGGAAATTAGTAAGTCAAGAATGAGTATGAATGGTCATTGTATATACATTTCAAATATTTTCTGCATATATATACATTGTTCGAGCTTAAGATAATAAGATCAATTGAACTCGATCTAGATTCGCCTCAATGTTGTTAGTGTGAAATTGAAGCTCTATATTTTTGTGTGATCAAAATATATTGTTAAGAAAAATAAAAGTTGAAAGTGTGTCGCACGGATCCCTTAGAAATATGGCCTAAAGGAGTAGCTATCACTAACCAAAAAAAGTTGAATACTGCTAATGGATGACTTAGATCAACTGCTAATGATATGTGTCTTATCATCAGCTAACTAATCAATACTTTGTTTCTTAATTTGTTGAGGTCCTTTTAATTTATTACTAGATTCGCCATGCGTGCGCTTCACGTGTATGCCTTGTCTTGAGTTCCATATACCCGTGAAATTGTATATGTAACCTACAATTCAGGCTTATGACATATGGATTTTTATATTATTCCCCATTTTAGTAACTAGTTGTGTAGTAATGAACACTTCGGCCTCTTAGTTATATTGTGTCATGAAACACACGTCCCCTTTAAATTGTTCCAAATAACTGTAGCCTAACTTTTGTTATATTATTATACACAAAAGTAACGTTTTCTTTGGTTGTAGTCTGGTATTGAACAACCGGTGGTGGTGTTAGTGTAGTAAACATGAGTGACATTAGAATTAGAATGTATGTAAACGTTTCAATGCTATTACCTCTGTGCCAACTAATATTATTGTCCTGAATGTCCCTTTATGCCTTGAATTCTTGTAAGGTATTATTGAAACCCTTCGTATGACTAAACTCTCCTCACCGAATCAACGGAGTGTTTTGGTATCTGTTTTATCAGTACACTCACTTTTGATATTTCCATTTCAATCGCCATGTGAGAAGAATCTTGTTGATTACACGTGAATGTGGAGATGATAATGATTATGTTAATTCAAGGTGTTCATGTATATGTGTAAAGTTCAAAGAAATTAGAAAGTAGAGTATAAGCTTGATTTTGATGTAAACATGTGGTTAGCAGTGAAATATATAAGCAAGATATGGTGCAAACACAAGGTTAGCGGTGATATGAACTTTGCGGTAAACATAAGGATAGCAGTAACATATATAGGAAAAGTCTATAAGTTAGATAGATGCAAACATTATCACAACTCGATTTCTCAGGTCATGATAGCACCTACTATCACCTACCAGTAGGTAAGCCAATCGATGTAAAACCCCGTATCCGAAAATAGACCAAAACATCAGTTTTCAAGAAGTTGCAGGTGCAACCCACGGTTGCCACCCACGGACCGTAGAATGGCCACCTGCAACCCTCCACATAAACTCAGACAAAAACTATTCTAAGGCATGACACACAGTCAGACAAGATGGATCATGAATCAGTCCACGGACTATCGATCCGTCCATAGGTCGAGAACCTCAGGACCCCTCAGAACCTGGTCTCTGAAGTCTAGCAGCCCTTGTTCAACAACGCAATGACTTTTCATCAGTTCCAGCCGCGAAATAAAAAAAATTCTCTGTGAATTTCGTCACCAGGTATCTGGGATTTCACTAATGAGTTCCTTTCACCCATTAGGTCCCTAGAATTTAGTCAGATTCTTTATTCCCTTCATATTATCTAGACCTGGGGTTTCTAGAATTTTAGTAGATCATTATAAATTAGTTACTTTAATGTTCCTAATAAGATTATCATGATTTTAGTATTGTTTGCGTATATTCTTTCATAAACTCAGAACCCTAGTTATGTAGTTCTTTTAGTTCATGAATTACACATGTTAGGTTAGTTATTTTAGATATACATGCCTCAAATTTGAATGTTTTATTATTTAGCACATTAATGTTGCATTTTCAATTAGCATGTCAGTATTTTGAGCTATCCAGTATTATAGAAATTCAGTCATAAATTCTTAATTAGATAATCAACTGGGAGTAGCTTAATACCGAGTGGACTAGGGTCATTCACCCTCAAGTCCCAGATCTATGTGCCATTGTAGGTTGTAAGTCCCCTCTGTGGACATCATTTTAGTGATCACGCCAGTCATGCCTCTATACCTCTGGCAGAGTATATTGGGTCCTCTCGATGGGGCATATACATCAGACTCTACATTTAGCTCATGTGGTTTTATGTCGGTTATTAGTAGCTCCCTTACCGTCAGATTTTATTGCATTAACCATGTTATCAGATTTCAGTCTCAGAATGTTATAAACTTGGTCATTGCATTCAGTTAGTTCATATTAAGTATTCTCAGTATAGTATCATGCTCATCCCTTATCATTGCTCAGAAATATGCTTTGGTTCAGTTATGTTTATTGTTCAGCTTTATTCTATCATGCATGCTCAGTACCTTTCAGGAACTGACGCATACTCTATGCTACATCTTCTCGTGATGTAGGTTCAGGTTCTCAGATTCCAAATCATGCATAGATCGGTTCCCAATCTATAGCTAGACAGTATTAGTGGTGAGTCCTCATTCTCCGAGAACGACAAACATGTTTCTTTTGCTTTTTGTCTTTAGTTTTAGTTTTTGCTAGATCTAGCTGGGGCATGCCCCAACATTTCTAGTAAGTAGACGCTTTATTTCAGGAATAGTTAGATTCAGCCTTAGCATTTGAGTTTGACCTTTCAGTTGTTGTTAAACTCTCAGTTTTTATATATTCAGATAGTATTGGGTATTCCCCATCATTTTAGTTTATCTCATGATTTAACTTCCGCATTAGTTTATCTTTTCATAGGTTTGTTCAGTTTGCTTATGATATGCCAGCTCAGGGTTAGCTTGGGGTCACTCGTGATCCTAGGTCCGTGTCCGCGTCCTAGGTGTAGCTTTAGGGCATGACAACCGATAACCCGGAATGTCAAATAATGGGTGTAAAGGTAGAAATGAAGTAGAAATAAGCAATTTAACATAAATAACTTGAGGAATAAGCTGAAGCAAGAAATATATATATGCATAAAACCAAAACAAAGCCTCCCACAACTTGTAAGTCACGGGTACACAGCTACTACAAAAGAATACAAGTCCCATAAGTGAACAACAAATAAACTGACTTATCTCAAAATACAAAAAGACTAGTCAACTAATAAAGATGGAGATAAGTATGATCCAGAACACCATGTGCTCATCCCTCGCCTCCGAATACTGCGACGTCTTGCTTGAACTAAACATTGATAGTTGGTGCTCGTACCTACATTACAAAAAAGATGTAGAGTGTAGCATGAGTACCAAAATAGCAGGTACTCAGTAAGCATGATAGGCCAACTTAACAAGAAAAGTAAAGGCAATATAAAAAGGCGAGAATTAAATACAACAGAGGTCAAAGAGCAACAATTTATGGACATACTCATGAGTGCAGAGCAAAACTGAAGTGAATTTAGTTAATAGCTAACTAAAATCTAATTGGACCCCATTAGCCTAGAAGGTACACTCGTGCGCAAGTTCAAAAAGAACAAATGGATACCCAAAAGCCTGATAGGTACACAATAACTATAGCTACTACAAACAAAACCATCTGAATATTGGACCAGATGGAGCATAACATAGACCTCAAACCACATATAGGCCTCCCAAAGTAACCAATAAGATCATCCCAAGCACAAACTCATAGCCCAGACTTCGAACTGCAGATAGGCCTCCAAAAGAACAAATAGGATCTAACCGATATGTGTCAACTCTGTAGAGGATAAAGAGCCTGAATCATGGAATGTAGTTGTAGCTCAAATGACTAGACCTCGAATTTGAAACCAATAGTAAGGAAGTATGATGAGACCTTGAATCTTCTAACATATGGCTGCTGAAGATTACTATGACAAATCATCACCATAGGACAAACATGGAAATACGTCCATACTAAGGTAATCAATACAGTACTCCAAGTACGGACCAAATCCAATCCCATGTTACCATGTGAAGTCCAAAATATTAACCATAAACCACAAGGTCGTAGAAAGAGGGAACCAAGGATAGAAGGTCAATGGAACTGAGTTATCTCCTATTCTAAGGCTTACTCTATCAGACCCAAGGCTGCTACATCAGTCTACGGGGACCTAACCATTCCAAATGATGTTAGAACAAAACTAATGTCTATCAACTCCAGAATTGGCAAGTCTTAGGCAAACACTAGTCCACATCTTTCTTTTATTTGACCAATGGGAAACATTCAATAGGAACACAAGTTCTCTTCCCTATAATTAGTAGTCTATCTATTCTTATCTATATTTCAGGGGAAATTTTGACATCTCATGTTCTTTGGAATTTGCATGTGGAATGCACAATAATTGTATTCAGGCTCATCCTCCTTCCAGAATTAGACATAAGGTTATGAGTTCTCAGAGGTATTGCCTCATACTATTAAATTTGAACTAGTTCTGCATAGGGATATCTGGGATAGTATATTCAACACTAATTGTCTGGGTAAATAAGATATATGACTATTTTTCTTTGAAAGTGAGAGAGAAAGGGCATCCTCTTTGAAAACTCTTTTGTGGTAGTCTCTGGTAAAATGGTCATAAATATTTATTTCTACACTCTAAAATAAGACAAACTTAGTGGCGTTGGAAAGAAGACTAATAAAACTTTGATTTGATAGGTCATAGGCCACCTAATTCATTATATTCTGAGAGATATTAATATTCGAAGTTGACCTAAGTAGAATTTTATATCAAAACTAAATTGGTAAGGAAGAATTCAACTCAACTTTGTGCTAGGGATTCTTGTGACCTTATTTCATCTCCAAATCTATTCCCACACTAAATAATTGATCTTAACACGTAAGGAAAATTTAAGAATCACCCAATACGACCTTATACCCAAATGAAGAACAGTCCAGGTCTTAGCTTACAAATTATTGGGGTGTTACACCATCCACACAACCCCTCTTCTTCTGCCTGTGAGTTTCTTAATAAGAGAACCATACAACGAAGAAAGCTTATATAATAAACACTTTCAGTTATCAAGACAATCAATAAACACAATTTTTTTTTAATTGTAATGGCACTCAACTATTCCAATTAAGTTGAATCAATAGGTATATCAACATAATTTATACTAGGAAGATAAAACATACAAGTTTAATAGTTGAATTATTAATAAAGATAAATTCGAATAACAACGTGAAAACAAAATAATCTCCTAAGAAATGGTGTTACATTGTGATGCGCATAACTAAAATGACATGGTACAAATAATTCAACTAGTATAGAGATGAACAATGGAAATGCAAAAACATAAAGCTAAAAAGCATCATATCTATATTCTTGAGATAAAAAACAAAATTACTCAATTCAGCCAAACAAATATGTCATGAATGTAGGTGCACTATCATACATAGCTAACAAACAATTCACAATCTAAATTGTAGGTAGCAACATTAAAGTTCTGTTAAAGAGCTAATTAATCATAGTCATTTCAGAAAGTAGTTGTTGAGACAATAATGTCTAGCCTTCCTACATTTTCTTAAGCTATCATGTCTATATCCATATAAATCACTTTGATGCTGCCCCCTTCAGCACACCCAGCTATGATTCTATGTCTTTTCTTATGAGGTAAAATAATTCCCACATGAAGTGCTTGTTGTTCCATTCTGTAAGATCATCCACAAGGTGAAAGATAGCTCTACAAGTATAAGAAAATAATACAAAGAATATAAACCTACTTTGAGATTCACTGCAAAGGCTTGTATGCAAGTATAAGTTGCTAAACATCTTTTATAAGTGTTCTCCTCACCAAATCTTGGTACGCATGAACTCCACCAGAACAACATATTTCTTTGATCTGCATATAAAGGGAATGCAAATTAATTTCTACTAAAAACATTCCACGGCAAGTGCACACTTCTACTTTGCAACACTTAGCCCTTTTCATAAGTGTTGCAAAGTAGAAGTTCACCCTTTCCAAGGAATGTTTTACTAGAAATTGATTTACATTTCCTATGATATATAGGTTTGAGAAATATACTGCTCTAGTGGAGTTCATGTGTATCAAATATTTGGTGATAAGAATGCTTATAAATGATGTTAAGATTCTTATACTTGCATCTACAACCCTATTCAATGATTCTCAAAGTACGTCTATAATCTCTATATTATTTTGTTATACTTGCAGAATGGATTAACAAGAACTTCCTGTGGGGATTATTTTACCTCATGAGACAAGACATTGATGGATGTCCTGAAGTTAGTAGCAACAAAGTGATTGATATAGAGATAGACATGAAAGCTGGAGAAAATGTAGGAAGGCTATTTATTGTTATCTCGAAAACTACTTTCTAAAATGTCTGATTAATTAGCTCGTTAACAAAAACTTTTACTGCTGCTACCTGCAATCTAGTTTATGAATTTTTTGTTGGCTATGTATGATAGTGGAACTACACTCGTGGCATATTTGTTTGGCTAAATTGAGTAATTTTGGTTCCAAATTTGTTTTTATCTCAAGAAAATAGACATAATGCTTTCTATTTTTATCTTCCTTCATTTCCATTGTTGATCTCTATACTAGTTGAGTTATTTGTACCATGTCTTTTTAGGTTTGCTCATCACAATTTACCACCAAATCTTGGGAAATTAATTTGATTTCACATTACTATTCGACTTTATCTTTATTATTAATTCAACTTTTAAACTTGTATGTTTTAGCTTCCTAGTATAAATTTGTTTGATGTATGTCTTCATTCAACTGACATCAGAGAGTCGAGTTCCATCACAATTCAAAATTGATTTGTGTTCATTGATTGTCTTGATTAATGAAAGTGGTCATTATATATGTGTTCTTCATCATATGGTTCTATAGATAAAGACACTCATAGGCACAAGATGAGGGGTTATGTGGTTGGTGTAACACCCAAAAAAATTATGATACGACACGTACTGTTCTTCATTTGCGTATAAGATCGTATGAGGTGATTCTTTAATTGTGCTTACGTGTTAAGGTCAAATATCTAATGTGCGAATAAATTTGGAGACTAATTAAGGTCATAAGAATCCCCTAGCACATATTAGAGTTGAAAGCTTCCTTACCGATTCCATTTTGATATAAGATTATACTTAGGTTAACTTCAAACAATCATATCTCTCAGCATATGATGAACTAAGTGACTATGACCTATCACATTAAGGTTCTATGAGTTTTCATTCCAACGCGACAAAGTTTTCCTCATTTAGAGTTCGTAATAAAAAATTATGACCGTTTTACTAGAGACTACCACAACAAAGTTTTCAAAGAGGATGGCCTTTATCTATCACTTTCAAAGAAATATAGTTCTATACCCTCTTTACCCAGACAATTAGTAGTATGTCTCTTCTTATCTACATTTCAGGGGAAGTTTTGGCATCTCATGTGCCCATGAATTTGCACCTGGAATGCTCAATATTTTTATTCAAACTCTTCCTCCTTCTAGAGTTAGATGTAAGGTGTATGAGTTCTTAGAGCTATTGCCTCATACTATCAAATTTGAACTAGTTCTGCATGGAGATATCTGGGATAGTCTATTCAACAATAATTGTCTTGGTAAAGAAGATATAGGACTATATATTAATTTGAAAGTGAGAGAGAAAGTTCATCCTTTTGTGGTAGTCTCTGGTAAATTGGTCATAACTTTTTATTTCTGAACTCTAAATGAGGCAAACTTGGTGGTGTTGGATAGAAGACTCATAGAACTTTAATTTGATAGGTCAAAGGTTGCCGAATTCATCATATTTAAAGAGATATGATTATTTGAAGTTGACCTAAGTAGAATCTTATATAAAAACTCAATCGGTAAGGAAGCTCAACTTTGTGCTAGGGGATTCCTGCGACCATAATTCAT
Organism: Solanum piurae; assembly: GCA_029582685.1. Lineage (NCBI taxonomy): Eukaryota > Viridiplantae > Streptophyta > Magnoliopsida > Solanales > Solanaceae > Solanum > Solanum piurae. The sequence continues at coordinate 30,451 of JAJOOO010000549.1, read as the reverse complement.
CTCCAAATTGATTTCCACATTAAATAATTGACCTTAACACTTAAGGAAAATTTCAGTATCACCTAATACGACCTTATACTCTACTTAAGAACGGTTCGGGTCTTAGGTTAGAAATTTTTGAGGTGTTACACCATCCACACAACCCCTCTTCTTGTACCTATGAGTGTCTTAATCAACAATACCATACGATGAAGAAAGTATACATAATGAACACTTTCATGTATCAAGACAACCAATAAGCACAAAACGATTTTAATTGTAATGGCACTCAACTATTCCAATTTAGTTGAATCAATAGGTATATCAACCTAATTTATACTAGGAAGATAAAACATAGAAGTTTAACAGTTGAATTATTGATAAAGATAAATTCAAATAATAATGTGAAAACAAAACAATCTCTTAAGAACCGGTGTTACATTCTGATGAGCAACCCTAAAATGATGTGGTTCAAATAATTCAACTAGTACAGAGATCAATAATTGAAATGAAAAAACATAAATCTAGAAAGAATTATGTCTATATTCTTGAGATAAAAAATATTCCAACCAAAATTACTCAATTAAGTGAAATAAATATGTCATCAGTGTAGTTGCACTATCATACATAGCTAACAAACAATTTACAAACTATATTGCAGGTAGTAGTTGTAGAAGTTTCTATTAAAGAGCTAATCAATCGCAGACATTTCATAAAGCAATTGTCGAGACAACAATGTCTAGCCTCCGTAAATTTTCTCCAGCTATCATGTCTATATCCTTATCAATCACTTTGTTGTTGCCCCCTTCAGCATATCCAGCTATGATTTTATATCTTGTCTTATGAGGTAAAATAATCCCCACAGGAAATGCTTGTTTTTCCATTCTGTAAGAACATTCACAAGGTGAAATACAGCTCTACAAGTATAAGAAAATAATATAGAGATCATAAAAATACTTTGAGTGCTTGTTGTTCCATTCTGTAACAACAGGCACTTCCTGTGGGGATTATTTTTCCTCATGAGACAAGGCATACATGGATGTGCTAAAGGTAGCAGAAACAAAGTGATTGATATAGAGTTAGACATAAAAGCTGGAGAAAATGTAGGAAGGCTAGATATTGTTGTCTCAACAACTACTTTCTAAACTTCTTTGATTAATTAGCTTTTTAACAGAAACTTTTATTGTTGTTACCTGCAATCTAATTTGTCAATTTTGTTGTCTATGTATGATAGTGCAACTACATTCATGACATATTTTTTTTGGATAAATTGAGTAATTTGTGTTTGAATTTTGTTTTAAAAATTTTTTATCTCTAGAAAATAGACATAATGCTTTCTAGTTTTATCTTCCTGCATTTCCATTGTTGATCTCTATGCTAGTTGAGTTATTTGTATCATGTCTTTTTAGTTTTTCTCTTCACAATGTAACACCAAATCTTAGGAATTTTTTTTGCTTTCACATTGTTATTCGGCTTTATCTTTATGATTAATTCAACTGTTAAACTTGTATGTTTTAGCTTCCTAGTATAAATTGGGTTGATGTACGTCTTGATTTAACTGACTTCAAATAGTCAAATTCCATCCCAATTTAATTTGTTTTGTGTTCATTGATTGTCTTGATAACTAAAAGTGGTCATTTGATATGCTTTCTTCCTCATATGGTTATGTTGATTAAGACCCTCATAGGCATAAGAAGAGGGGTTGTATGGATAGTGTAACACACCAATTTTTTTTGATAAGACCCGAACTGTTCTTCATTTGCGTATATGATTGTATCAGCTGATTCTTAAATTATACTTACGTGTTAAAGTCAATTATTTAATGTGTGAATAGATTTGGAGATGAATAAAGGTCATTAGAATCCCCTAGCAAAAATTTGAGTTTAAAGCTTCCTTACCGATTGAGTTTTGATATAAGATTAAACTTTAGCTAACTTCAAATAATCATATCTCTCAGCATATGATGAATTAGCTGACATATGACCTATCACATTAAATTTCTATGAGTATTATTTCCAATGACACCAAATTTTCCTCATTTAGAATTCGAAATAAAAAAACTATGACCATTTTACCAGAGACTACCATAGTAGAGTTTTCAAAGAGAAAGTTCATCCTCTTTGAAAACTCTATTGTGGTAGTCTTTGGTAAACAGTCATAACTTTTTATTCTGAACTCTAAATGAAGCAAATTTGGTGGCATTGGAAAGAAGACTCATAGAACTTTAGATGTATAGTTCATATGCCACTTAATTCATCATATGATGAGAGATATAATTGTTTGAAGTTGACCTAAGTAGAATTTTATATTAAAACTCAATCGGTAAGGAAGCTTTGAACTGAACATTGTGCTAGGAGATTCTTGTGACCATAATTTATTTCCAAGTCTATTACCACGTTAAATAATTGACCTTAACACGTAAGCACAATTTAAGAATCAGCCGACAGGACCTTATACACAAATGAAAAATGGTTTCCGTATTGGCATAGAATTTTCGGTGTGTTAGCACCATCCACACAACCCCTCTTCTTGTGCCTATGAGTGTTAATAAACAATACCAAACAATGAAGAAAGAATATATAGTGACCACTTTTAGTTATCAAGACAATCAATGAACACAAAAGAATTTTTAATTGTGATAGCACTCGACTATCCCAAGTCAGTTGAATCAAGACGTATATCAACCCAATTTATACTAAGAAGTTAAAATATACAAGTTTTACAATTGAATTATTAATAAAGGTAAAGTCGAATAGCAATGTCAAAGAAAAACAATCTCCCAAGAACTGGTGTTACATTGTCATGAGTAAAACTAAAAAGATATGGTACGAATAACTCAACTAGTACAGAGATCAACAATGGAAATGCAAAAACATAAAGCTAGAAAGCAGTATGTCTATTTTCTTGAGAAAAAAACACAATTTGAACAAAACTCACTCAATTCAGCCAAACAAATATGACATGAATGTAGTTGCACTATTATACATAGCCAACAAACAATTCAGAAACTAGATTGCACGTAGCAACAATAAAAGTTTTTTTAAAAGAGACAACTAATCAAAGCCATTTCATAAAATAGTTGTCCAGAACACAATGTCTAGTCTTCCCACACTTTCTCCAGCTATCATGTCTATCTTAATATCAATCACTTTGTTGCTGCCCCCTTCAGAACATACATCTATGTTTTATCTCATGCGGTAAAATAATCTCCACAAGAAGTGCTTGTTGATCCATTTAGAAAGAACATCCACAAGGTGAAAGATAGATCTACAAGTATAAGAAATGAATATATAGATTATAGACATACTTTGAGAATCACTGCACAGAGTTGTAGATGCAAGTATAAATCATGTTGAGCTGCTTATACTTGCATCTTTAGCCCTGTGCACTGATTCTCAAAGTACGTCTATAATCTTTATATTCTTTTCTTATACTTGTAAATCTATCTTTCACTTTGTGGATGGTCTTGCAAAATGGAACAACAAGCACTTCTTGTGGGGATTATTTTACCGCATGAGACAAGACATACATGGATGTGCTGAAGGGGCAGCAACAAAGTGATTGATATAGAGATAGACATGATAGCTGGAGAAAATGTAGGAAGTCTAGACATTGTTTTCTCGACAACTACTTTCTAAAGTGGCTTTGATTAATTAGCTCTTTAACATAACCTTTTAATGTTGCTACCTGCAATCTAGTTTGTGAATTGTTTGTTGGCTATGTATGATAATACAACTACATTCATGGCATATTTTTTTGGCTGACTTGAGTAAGTTTTGTTCGAAATTTATTTTTATCACAAGAAAATAGACATAATTCTTTCTAGCTTTATGTTTTTGCATTTGCATTGTTGATCTCTCTACTAGTTGAGTTATTTATACCATGTCTTTTAATTTTGCTCACGACAATATAACACCAGTTCTTGGGAGATTGTTTTGCTTCCACATTGTTATTCAACTTTAGATTTATTAATAATTTAACTGTTAAACTTGTATATTTTAGATTCCTAGTATAAATTGGGTTGAAAAACATCTTGATTCAGTGACATGGGATAGTCGAGTGCCATCACAATTAAAATTAGTTTTGTGTTCATGGATTATCTTGATAACTGAAAGTGGTCATTATAAATGCTTTTTTCATCATGTAGAATTGTTAATTAAGAAACTCACATGCACAAGAAGAGGGGTTGTGTGGATGGTGTAACATTCTGAAAATTTTAAGTAAGATTCAACTGCTCTTCATTTGTGATAAGGTTGTATTGGATGATTCTTAAATTATTCTTATGTGTTAAGGTCAATTATTTAATGTGGGAATAGATGCTGAGATGAGTTAAGGTCAGAAGAATCCCCTAGCACAAAGTTGAGTTGAAAGCTTCCTTTTCGATTGAGTTTTGATATATGACTACTTAGGTCACCTTCAAATAATCATATATATCAGCATATGCTGTATTAGGTGGCCTATGATCTATCAAATTAAATTTCTATGTGTTTTCTTTCCAACGCCAACAAGTTTTTCTTATTTAGAGTTTGGAATAAAAGGTATGACTGTTTTAACAGAGACTACCACAACAGAGTTTTCAAAGTCTGTAACTAAGGACCTGATCTACGGGTCATGGATCAAAGTACAACTCGTGTTGTTCACTCATGGAAAAAAAGTTCGGAAAGTTATTTTTTGGGTCCAATTCTTACGGACCTAGTTACGGTTATTCGAAGTATCTATGGGCCGTAGTTTGGGTTCGTAGAATGAAGTTTTGAATCTCAAAATTTCAGTCTAACTTCAATAGATGGGATCTACGGTCCGTAGATCAAACAACGGACCATAGATGGACTCGTGGAAGGTTTTCGACATTTTTTTAATGGGGTTTCTTTTGTTTTTTTCCACCTTTCCTAAGTCTAAGCCACAACATTACGTATAGGATGATTCTGGCAACGTGGGTGAGTCATTGTATCATCATGAGGCTCATAGTGATGGTTGTCGGTTAGAGAAACATCCCAACAAAGTAAAGTATTTGATTTCAGTATTCACTATCATTGCATACCTATTTGTAAAGCTTTTAATGATTTCATTTCACATTTATGTTTTACCTCAGATGAGTTATTTTCAGTCTTTCGTTCATGTTTCATTCAACTTCATTACATACCATACATTTGATGTACTGACGCAATTTGGCGTTGAATTGTTTTATGATGCATTTTCAGGTACTCTTAATAGTAGACATTCAGTAAGATCTCTTTTATCCACAGTTAGTGAGAAGTCCTTACTTCCGAAGGGCTCCAATTTAGTTAGTTCAATTTATTCAATTTTTTAGTCATTGTTAGTTGAATAGTCAGGTAGTCCCGAGTCTTGTCTTGACACCTATCTTCATTTATTATAGGCTTCATAGACGGACAAAGTTAGTGAGACAGTTCAGTTTTGAGCATTTAGAAGTTTTAAACATTTTTATTATTATTAACATCATTTATATTAAGATTTATTTTAGACTTTTGCGTGAGATATCTTTTGTTGTTTTTTAATGTTTATTTTATAAGGTTTCCTCATGTATATGTATAGTTTTCCGCTCAGTAGTCAGGTCAAGGGTTTTCTTGGGACCGGCAATGATTCTGAGTGTCGGACACGTCCAGGGTGTAGGATCGAGGCATGAATGATGGTAAGTACTTCATCTCCAATCTTAAGGTTATGGGTTTGAAAATTTTATGATGAACATGATTTAGTGTCTGTTTTTACCAATTACTTGTAGCTGAACTTAGTGTTAGAAGAGCATGAAAGTAAAACACATAATATTTTAAATGGAAAATCCACAATGGTTTAAAGGTGTAAAAATAACGACCTAAACACCGCAACGGGAACTAAAAATGTATGCAAATTAAGTTCAGTAAATTAAAAAAAACATCATCAACACAAGGATTGCAAGGGTAACATTACATAAACAAACTAGAGAGGACTCAAAAACTACTATCTTTAGACCTCAAAATAGATGGGAAGGAAAAAATTTCAAACAATTATAGTAATAGTATCACATGCATTTATAGGCATATGGCAATTTTATGCTCATACATTTTCAATATAAGTCCCCACAAATATCCTATAGTACACAAACAGTGAAACTTCTTCTCTTATTTAGATTAAAATAATGCAGGTGCAGAAACAATAATAGTAATTGTCATAAAGGAAAACAGGTTGCCATGTTGTAGTGATATCCCACCATGATTTATATGTGTGTTCATGCCAGCACCCGATGGGCCTAAACCGTTGTTGACACCTCCTAATACACCCGGAATTGTCACGTAAGGAAATATGCCCGTGTTGGCAGTGGTTGAAGGTGTTTTCATAGTGGAGCCCGTAGTACTTGGAGACTTGGAGTGGTGCCACTAAATAAAGAAGTAACTTGTCAAGAGGTAAATAGAAGAAAAAGATACACTAATGGAAAGTGTAGTCTAGATTTTAAAGCAGAGTAATCCAACAAATTGTACCTCTTTATTTCAATCAATCACTATAACATTATGCATATAAAAGTTATGTATATAACTTATATAGCAGAAGCCACCAACTTATAAGTAACTCTTTTGAAATGCTATTTGAATTTGATGTAACATAAGAAACGGAAGAGCTAGCCATCGAAATACTGTTTAGGTCGAACTAAATAACTTTGGTCCAAACTTTGTGTTTGTCTTAAGTACACGTCAAACATTTTAAAATTTTGAATCATAAGTGTCTAATAGGAACACTTTTTTTTGTTTTTTAATACTCTCAGTTGCAAGGCGATTTCTATGGTTGGATCTTGGTTTTTGCTTATGAGTCATAATGCATCTACTACTAAATTTTCTACTCTTTTCTTGTAATGGATTTCAAAACTTAACCCCATTAATTTTGTCAGGCCTTTATGCTTTGATGAAGTAGTGATCTTTTAATCCTGTGAAAACTTCAAACTAATTAATTATGAAATGTTGAGAATGGAGTTAGTGCCTCCACTTGTCCACAACTTGGATACGAGCAATTAATTATTTTTCATAAGTTGATATTCTTTGGTGTTTCTTTCTCAATGCTTCACTCGTGCATGCTATAGGTCTCATGTCGTGCATCAACACAGCTCTAATCCCAGTCTTACAAGCATCTACCTCTAAGACAAAAGTCATAGTGAAGTCAGGTAGTTGTTTAATGGTATCCAGCCCTCAAGTCTACTTTAGAGAAGATATTAGCCCCAAACAGCTCAACTAGCAGGTCATCAATCATGGGAATTGGATACTTGTTTTTCATAATTAAATTGTATAGCCTTGTATAATCAATACACAACCTCCAGGATGAGTCTTTCTTCGTAACAAACAAGGTTGGGGAGGCAAAAGGAAGACTGACAAGGGATTATAGTGATTTCCCTAACCAGGCCATCAATCAAGTTGATTGCATTATCACAACTCATTTCAGATGGTAGTTCTTTTGTCTCCAAAAACACCACTACATTCTTCTTTAGTAGCTTAGTAGTTTCTGGATGCAGGTTTTCCTTTCCCTCCATAGCTACTTCTGACTTGACCATTGACAACTCATCCATCACTTTACGTGTTCCACATTGTAGCATCCTCTTTAATGTTTCAGTATCAACAGCGGATACAAAGTGATCGTTCTTCCATCAGTCATGAAACTTAAGTTGTGAGGCCTTGTATCAATCCAATCATTTGCCAGAATTATATCAGAACCTCCAGCTTTTATCACTCTTAACTTTAAGTTAAAATACTCCTCTTGCATTTTCAACCAAATGATGAAACTCTTATTGGCAGCTTATCAATTCACCATTTGCTACCCTTACTCTCATAGGTTTCAACATTGATTGGACTGGCAACTTCAATATCTTAACAATATATGGTTCAATAAAAGGGTGAGTTAAGCCATTGTCAATCAGGACTATATGTCGCGACCCAAAAATGGACATGATGACACTCGTTTAATCCCACCAACACAAGTCAGCCTCAAACCCAACAAACAAAACAAATGCGGAAATATAAGACAATAATAGCAATAGAGAGGAAAACATAGTCAATTTCATTAAAACACCCTCAAAATCGGGTTCTCATGTGTACAAGCCACTAGTATAATAATACAGAATTTGAAAGATAAAAACAAGTCTCAATGTCTTTATTTCTCGAATAGAACAAAACATAAAGTAAGGAACAAGAGAGCCGGTCGGGATGACAAGCAACTACCTCTCAAAATTCTTTGAAAGCCTCGGAGAAAGATGAAAAAAGATCACATGGGTTCGGGCTCGAAACCTATATGGGTATAGAAGCACGTGAGTATCACACAACGTGGTACTCAACAAATAATCACCTAAACAAAGCAAAACTAAGCTAGAATACGAGTACTCCTTTCGTCCCAACCGAACCAGCGCAACTACAACTAGCATAGAATTCAGTCCAACCTTACAGTTTACAATACACAGTTCTCAAAGCTTAACAATCGCACTCTAACCATCAAAATTCTTCAACCAACAAGTATCAAATATGTCAATCACAAGTATCAAGTAGATTAATCACAAGTATCAAGTAGATCAATCACAAGTATCAAGTAGATCAATCACAAATATCAAGTAGATCAATCACAAGTATCAAGTAGATCAATCACAAATATCAAGTACATCAATCTCAATATCAAGTTCATCAAATAACAATAATCAAACACTTGGCGGAACCATTTCTCATCAAAATAATATCATTAGCTGGAACCATTTCCCTTCGACTTTATATAGAACAACTTGGCGAAACCATTTCCCTTTGTCACAATATCACTAGTCGGAACCATTTTCCTTCGGCTTTATTTCATATCACTAGACAAAACCATTTTCCTTCGGCTTTATATCATATCACTTGCCAGAATTATTTTCCTTCGACATAATCATCACATGTCTCATCACGGTACATAGAAATCAATGCAAATAAGTAATTTCCCACAATAAAAAAGAGACAATAACTCAAGCAATTCAAGACTAGAATAATGTCATCAAAGTATTTCATCAATCAACAAATTAGGGTCCACAACAAGGAAATCAATAAGCACAACTATCAACACGCATTGACTTTTTCATTAATCCCTGTTTTTTAATCAAGTGAAATGATTGAACTCATCACCTCATTTCCATTACTCTCCAACACACACAATGAAGGAAAATACAAGATTCTACAAGTCTTACAAAGCTTAGAAGTCAATTGCCTTAATTGTTAATTCAATCAAAATTCAATCCGAGACTTGATCATTTCCTTTTCGAACAATGTCCAAATCCACACAATCTAATCCAATCAAGGAAATACTAATATCATACATTTTGAAAATATGAGTCAAATCAACTCAAAAACCCTTTTTCGAAAATGAGGTTTCAATCTGAAAATCTTTATTTGAAAATGTTGCCCTAGGCATTTGGAACTCATTGGTGAAAAGCATTCCAAAAAAAAGGAGTAAAACATAGTTCATAATCACGACTTAACTTTAGAACTCAAGTTCTTGAAAAACATTGCCATTTGCCAATATAAATGCAAAGTTTTGATGTTAAAATCTATAAATGATCAAAGGGAATAGAAGTTCTAGGGTTAAAAAAATTACCCAAATGATTTAGCATAAGAGATCTCTTCAAAATCGCTTCCAAGGGTTTTACAAAACTCAAAAATGGAAAAAAGCAGTTACACCCCCAAATTTTCTATCAAAAATCCTTTTTGATATTGCAAAAGCAGACCAAGGTTTGAATACGCGCCCATTGCATTCACAACCCTTGGGTCGCAAAAGCAAACCTCGTCTAGTGATTGGACATCACTTTTGCGAGCCAACCTTCACAAAAATTATGGTCACGAAAGCGATGAGCTCTTCACGATAACGAGGGTTATCCCACCTGATCCTTCACGAATGAGAGCCCAACTCGCTAACATGATCTTCATGAAAGCGAAGATCCCATATCAAAAGCAAAGGTATCAGTGTAAAAAGCAAAGGTATCAGTGTAACACCTCAGAAATCAGACTTGGACTTGTCTACAGAAGAGGGTGACCCACAGAGGGGTTCACAGGCAGTGATCAGGACCACGGTCCGTCACCCTCATCGAGGTTCAAACCTACCAAGAAGTGGTTAACCATGGGACCCTTCACAGGTCGTGGACTACCACAAGAGCAGTGGGAAGGCTCGTGGAGGAAAGGCAGAATCACTCGAGCTCAGGCCTCAAACCATAGAGCCCACCATGAGCCGTGGTCTTGATGACGGGCCGTGGATGGGTCCATAATCTTGAGCCAGTAGACCCCTAACCCCACGTGAAGACCCACGGTGGACTTCATGGTTTGTGGTACTTCACACGGTCGGTGAAGCGGACCGTAGAGCCCCCCCAAAACCAGTAGACCATGGCCAAGAACCACGACATACTTGATGAGTCGTCGTCCCAACGATGGACCGTCAGTGGTACCGTGGTCGGCCCTCGTCAGTAGTTAAGTCAGGGTCATTTTGGTCTTTTAACTTATGCATTGGGCATTTAAACTACATCATTTAATACCTCAACTACATTGTTATACTCAATTTAAGCCTGATAATTTAGTTACAACCTACCTATCACAACCCGAGCCTACACCTTGGACATGGCTGGCACACGAGAACCATTGCTGGTCCCCAAGCGAACCCTCATCCTGGCTGACTACAAGCGGAAAACTGATTCAAGCATACAAAGCTTAAAAACTGAATAAAATTTCATGAAACTTAAATACACATCTTTAACTCAAAAGAAAAACTTAGAATAAAAATAATATATTAAACTCACCATAAAATAGGCAACTTAAGTCTTTAAAACATTTAATAAAATAAATGATACAGACTTTTCAACTATACTGACTATCTATGAAGCCTCTAATTGATAAAGATGGAAGTCGGGACAAGACCCACGACATCCTAACAACTGATATAACTGAGAGGTAAATGAAATCCTCTGTAAGAAAGAAGACTCACCATATCTAACTTGAACTCTCGTATGTATCAACGAAGCTCCTGTTGATGATCATGAATACCTGTGTCTGCATCATGAGAAGATGCAGGCCAAACGGCTCATTACGTAAAAATGTACGAGCATGTAAGGGGAATTCTAAAGCATAAGCTTGAAAAAAATCTAAAAGAAACTGAAGAACTTATCTGGCTCAACTCAACTCAACTCAACATAATTGAACTCATTTCAATATAAAGCAATTTAAAACATGTGCAATATAAAGAAAATTTGTTTAAAAACATGATGCCAACTCTGTGTGTATGCAAAGATACATATAACTCTAAAATGTATGTAAAAATACAAATAATCTGATGTTTATAAAAATACAAAATACTGTTGTGGGAGTTTCTCTAATCGACAACCATCACATAAGAGCAATGTGATTATACAACGATCTTCCTCACACTGCCAATGCATCCTATACCTTGCCACATGTATAGGACCTGAACTTCTATGTGGATCCACTAGTCTATGCAAAAAGGATTCATCTAAAAAGTATGACCCTTTTCTTCCCATGATGGCTACATGGTTTATGGAGGCTGTGAGTTATCTGAACTTTCCCCCATATCGGTGCTCAATACTACTCCCAAAATATACTAGCTCTTTATGTTTAAAACATACTTCTTTCTGTGATTGAGATAATTGCTCAAAAACATAGCTCAAAGGCTATCTTGGAAATCAAGGTTTCCTCTCTTGCTTTATTGTGAAAGCATTTACTCTTTAACTGAAAACTAGACCAAAGACTCTTTACTGAAAAACTAGCTCAAAGGATCTTTACTGAAAAGCTAGCTCAAAGGATCTTTACTGAAACACTATCTCAAAGGCTCTTTTGAAAATTTCAGTTTTCCATTCTTATTTAAATGTGAAAATATTTTAAACTCTTTTGAGAATACATAGTCCTTATATACTTTTGAAGAAATGAACTTCAACTTTATTCTTTACTGAACTCAAAACTTAAGTCTTAAAACAAAGTTAAAACATTTGTAAAATACTTCTTAAAATATGGTTCATGCCGAATTATGGACGTGAATGACTCGATGCAAGATTTTCAATTACCATAGATAGATCTCAATACTTGAAACTCAAGAACTTCACTAATACTACTCATTCCAAGAATGCTCAACTAAGAGGATTTATGCGGAATTATGAGCATGAACTACTCAACTCAAGGTCTCAAATATACTTCTCATCTCAAGACTGTTCGACTTCTAGGGTTCATGAGGAATTATGGTCATGAACAATTCAACTCATGGACTTCATGGGTAACATGTAATAGTCCCATGATTTGGAATGTAATCTCGGAAGGGTTAGGAACTCGATACTCAAGACTTAGAACTTGAAGATACTACTTCTTTCAAAGATACTAAACTGTTGGAGTTCATGCGGATGTTATGGGCATGAACGACTTAACTCAAGGGTCACAATATCAATAAGGAACTCAGGTATACGACTCTTCTCATTTTCATACTTGCTTCTCAAAACATAACTCAAATCGATGGTGGATCTCAAAGGATTCACAATTGAACTCAAAGACTTTCTTGAACTCTATTCTTAACTCTCTCTTGAATGTGAATTATGAATTCAAGAGTTATGGTTCATGATATGAAGGATCTAGGTGATAGTGTAGACTCATGAATACATTCTCCACACTCTCATGCTCACTTAATCGAGTCTTGAAACAAGTTATTAGAAGTTGTAGAAGACTCCTCAAAGGGACTTAAAGGACTTTCTTAGAATGTTCGAAAGAATTCTCAAAAACTTAACTCTTAACTCTACCTTGAACTTGAATTATGGATTCAAGGTTGTGATTTGTGATAGGAAAGATCTCATGATGTTTAGGATTGATTTTAGATAGCTAAACATGAGAAAAGATAAAAATTCACTGCTTGGAAGCTAGTCTGCGACGCGCAGACGCATTAAAATAATTGGTCGCGAAATAACTGTTGAGGCAGAGTGGTCCTTGAGCTTTCCGCAATGTGAAGACAACTTTATGAAATGGGGAGGCAGGTCCGCGACGCGGAGTCAAGTGCCAGATATGCCCGACTTTTCTCTTCTTCGATTTCTCACCCCAAATCGCCTAAATTCAATTCTTTGTCTCAATTCCTCCTTAGATTTAGATACCCAGCATATGAACAAAAGAACCTACTCATAAACAGCTATAAAATTGACATTATTTCATCAAGGAACTCAATAATCTCATCTAAACTCAAGAACTAAAGCCAATTTCGAGAACATCATACTTACAACTTTCTAGACTAAACTTTACGTTGGAATTAACATGATTGACGTGTGGGTGAACAAACCCAACACTATGGAAGCTTACTTACCTGAGAGAAACATCTTCTTGAAGAACTTGAAGGAAACTCTTGAAAGATGAACCCTAGCCTTAGCATTTTTTTGAATCTCTTGACCGTAGAATTTTGGAGTGGATGAAAGTGTTTGATTTATGAAAAACTGGTTTTCTTGACGTTTAGGGAAATTTAGATGACCTCCTAAGGGTTTTTAGGACTAAAATACCCTTAAAGAAATAATTAAAATGAGTTGGGAGTCGGAATAATATTTTACCAGGCAATGAGGTCCGTATTGGCTCCGTAACGCGGAGCCATCGTGGAGCTGCTGCCAGGTTTACGCGTCGTCAGTAAATCAGTCATAACTTTTTACTCAGAGCTCGGAATTTAGCAAACTCGGCGGTGCTGGAAAGAGGACTCGAAGGGCGTTAATTTTCTATCTTGTAGATCATCTAACTCATTTTTACTAAGAGTTATCGTCGTTTGAAGTTGACCGAAAAGTTAAGAAAAACTAGGAATGACTTGAATGCTTTTCTCTTTAGTTCTTCTTGTAACTCAAGGTGCTACATCTTGTGACCTTAATACTCAAGAAATTTTAAATTCCTTGCAAAAATATCACTCACTACGAAAAACGGTTCGAGTCTTAGCTCAAAAAATATTTGTGGTATTATAATATCTCCCTCTTGGGATCATTCGTCCTCGAATGACGACTGGACTGGGTATAGAATGGGGTTACTCTTACTAAGGTCTGATTTTAATGGTATGCTCTTACTATATTCAAGCTTAACCCAAATCCTTAAGTTCGGATTATATACCTCTCTATAGGAAATCTCATCCCAAACTATTACTCTCTACCAGCATATTAGGCTTATATCAAGAACCACCAAATATTTAACTACGCCGCATTTAAGCTTAGTACTCTAACAACTCCATGGACTCCTACTAATCAACTCCTTAAGAAACTATCAACACTTGACTTGATTTCTCCTCTTATCATCTCCCCCTTAGGTCTAAAGCTAACACTTGAAATCTATGGACCTATTCCATATTAACAACTCAATTATGCTATCTAGGTACACATGGAAAATCATAACTTAATTGGAACCTCATCTCGTAACATACCATCTCGGCACACCTCTGAATGCTCTTGTTACTCTTGTGTCTTAGCCACACTTCACTGCCCTTATCTAAACGTTAGGGTCTCTCACTTGTACCACTAATATCTATTGCAGCTAATCACCTCAATTCCTCACCTACTCTATGTCAAGTCTTCTAGATTAAATATCAAGACTAACATCATCACCCTAATGTTGCCATTCTTTTGATCATGACACTCATCTCGAATTTAAGCTTAATATTTATGACTAAACCCGAATATCAATATGATTGCTCTTTTACTATACTAACTTACAACTACTAGATACAAATTCAGAAACACTCGTCCACTAGGACCTTATGACAAATAGTCAACCCTCACCTCTTAGTATTAATACTTACAATTTACTATCACATTTTCCTTCACAACTTGAGTACTATTCATTAACTATACATCAATGCCTAATAAGTACTATAACATTTTAAATATTATGGGCTCTTCCTCAAAATCATAAGCCTAGCTTAGATCTATCACCTCAGGAATACTGCTGCTCTTCTATTCAACACTTACACCTGGTCATTACCTACACAATGACATTTCATCACAAACTCCTTTCTAGCTACAACACACTCTACCTCCTATGATGAAATCTTTACAATTCATCACTTCTTCGTCTACCCATAAGGGAAAACTCCTCATTACTAACTTACTAGGTACTTGACTATAGTAACATAGCTTGTCAAAACATCAACTCCCTTACTTAGATTACTAAACCTCTTCATACTTTCCTCTAACTCTAGGCTCTTTCACTACTACTACTCAGGATCTCATAACTCATGCTACCTTTTCGGATGAAAATACTACCCAAGCTCTAAACATGCTTCCTCATAAGGATCTCAGCTGAAACAAGGCTTAAGGAAAAGAGTACAACTCACTTTTAGCTCGAATGCACGATTCACATGATTATGGGTGCATTCCTCTAAAACTTAACACTTAACTTACTCTTGGGCTTCTCTCAAGCCCTTCTGGAGTCTCATGACTTTCTCAAGACTCTTTCTAAGAACAATTCATCCATAAGGATCTTTACACTTCACTTTTCAACCACCTCTAGTATGGGGGGTAGTCGAATGGATATGCGAACACATGAGTTAGAATAAGTCTCTATGACATAGCTCTATTGCACGATTAAGAGTATGAAAGAAGAGAATTTTTTCTTAAATGTCTGTAGTCCCTCGTTTATAGAAGTGGGGCCCTCACAACCATAAGCAAGATCCTATTTGACACGGTTTCATAGACACCCTAGGAAACTTAAACTTTGTGCTCTGATACCAAGTTTGTCACGACCCGAGCCTACACCCTGGACGTGCCCGGCACTCGAGAACCATTGTTGGTACCCAAGTGAACCCTCATCCTAGCTGACTACAAGCGGAAAACTGATTCAAGCATACAAAACTTAAAAACTGAATAAAATTTCATGAAACTTAAATACAAAGCTTTAACTCAAAATAAAAACTTAGAATAAAAATAATATATTCAACTCGCCATAAAATAGGCAACTTAAGTCTTTAAATCATTTAATAAAAAAAATGATATGGACTTCTCAACTATACTGACTATCTATGAAGCCTCTAACTGATAAAAATGGAAGTCGGGACAAGACCCAAGACATCCTAACAACTGATATAACTGAAAGGTAAATGAAATCCTCCGGAAGCAAGGAGGCTCACCACTCTCGGATGTATCAACGAAGATCCTGAATACCTGTGTCTGCATCATGAGAAGATGCAGGACAAATGGCTTAATACGTGGAATGTACGAGCATGTAAGGGGAATTCTAAAGCATAACATAAGCTTGATTTTTTTTTGAAAGAAACTGAAGAACTTACCTGGCTCAACTCAACTCAACATAACTGAACTCATTTCAATATAAAGCAATTTAAAACATGTGCAATATAAAGAAAAGTTGTTTAAAAACATGATGCCAACTCTGTGTGTATGCAAAGATACATATAACTATGAGATGTGTGTAAAAATACAAATAATCTGATGTATATAAAAATACAAAATACTATTGTGGGAGTTTCTATAACCGACAACCATCGCATAAGAGTTATTGTGATGATACATTGATCTTCCTCACGCTGTCAGCGCATCCTATACCTTGCCACAGTATAGGACCTCAACTACTAAGTGGATCCACTAGTCTATGCGAAAAGGATTCATCTAAAAAGTATGACCCTTTTCTTCCCATGATGGCTACATGGTTTATAGGGGCTGTGAGTTATCTGAACTTACCCCCATATCGGTGCTCAACACTACTCCCAAAATATACTAGCTCTTTATGTTTAAAACATACTTTTTTCTGTGATTGAGATAATTTCTCAAAAACATAGCTCAAAGGATATCTTGGAAATCAAGGTTTCCTCTCTTGCTTAATTGTGAAAGCATTTACTCTTTAACTGAAAACTAGCCCAAAGGCTCTTTACTGAAAAACTAGCTCAAAGGCTCTTTACTGAATGAAACACTAGCTCAAAGACTTTTTTGAAAATCTCAGTTTTCCGTTCTTATTTAAATGTGAAAATATTTTAAACTCTTTTGGGAATACATAGTCCCCATATACTTTTGAAGAAATGAACTTCAACTTTACTATTTACTGAACTCAAAACTTAAGTCTTAAAACAAAGTTAAAACATTTGTAAAAGACTTCTTAAAATATGGTTCATGCCGAATTATGGACTTGAACCACTCGATGCAAGGTTTTCAATAACCATAGATATATCTCAATACTTGGAACTCAAGAACTTCACTCATACTACTCATTTCAAGAATGGTCAACTCAGAGGGTTTATACGGAACTATGAGCATGAACTACTCAACTCAAGGTCTCAAATACACTTCTAATCTCAAGACTGTTCGACTTATCGGGTTCATGCGGAATTATGGGCATGAATAATTCAACTCAAGGACTTCATGGGTAACATGTAATAGTCTCATGATTAGGAATGTAATCTCGGAAAGGTTAGGAACTCGATACTCAAGACGTAGAACTTGAAGATACTACTTCTTTCTAAGATACTAAATTGATGGACTTCATGCGGAAGTTATGGACATGAACGACTTGACTCAAGGGTCAAAATATCAATAAGGAACTCAGGTATACGACTCTTCTCATTCTCATACTTACTTCTCAAAACTTAACTCAAATCGATGGTGGATCTCAAAGGATTCACAATTGAACTCAAAGACTTTCTTGAACTCTACTCTTAACTCTCTCTTGAATGTGAATTATGAATTCAAGAGTTATCGTTCATGATATGAAGGATCTAGGTGATAGTGTATACTCATGAATACATTCTCCTCACTCTCATGCTCACTTACTCGAGTTTTGAAACAAGTTATTAGAAGTTGTAGAAGACTTCTCAAAGGGACTTAAAGGACTTTCTTAGAATGTTCGAAAGAATTCTCAAAAACATAACTCTTAACTCTACCTTGAACTTGAATTATGGATTGAAGGTTGTGATTTGTGATAAGAAAGATCACATGATGTTTAGGATTGATTTTAGATAGCTAAATATGAGAAAAGATAAAAAAAATCGTTGCTTGGAAGCTAGTCCGCGACGCGGACACGCATTAAAATAATTGGTCGCGAATTAACTTTTGAGGCAGAGAGGTCCGTGACCTCTTTGCGACACGAAGACAACTTTATGAAATGGGGAGGCAGGTCCGCAACGTGGTGCCAAGTGCCATATTTTCCCGACTTTTCTCTTCTTCGTTTTCTAACCCCAAATAGCCTAAATTCGATTCTTTGTCTCAATTCCTCCTTATATTTAGATACCCAGCACATGAACACAAGAACCTACTCATAAACAACTGTAAAATCGACATGAGTTCATCAATGAACTCAATAATCTCATCTAAACTAAAGAACTAATGCCAATTTCAAGAACATCATACTTCCAACTTTCTAGAACAAACTTAACACTCAAATTAACATGATTGGCGTGTGGGTGAACAAACCCAACATTATGAAAACTTACATACCTGAAAAAACCATCTTCTTGAAGAACTTGAAGGAAACTCTTGAAAGATGAACCCTAGCCTTAGCGTTTCTTGAATCTCTTGAGCCTAGAATTTTTGAGTGGATGAGAGGGTTTGATTTATGAAAAAATGATTTTCTACACATTTAGGGCAATTTAGATGACCTCCTAAGGGTTTTTAGGACTAAAATACCCTTAAAGAAATAATTAAAATGAGCTGGGAGTCGGAATAATTTTTCACCAGGCCGTGTGGTCTGTATTAGCTCTGTAACGAGGAGCCATCACGGAGCTGCTGCCAAATTTGCGCATCGTTAGTAAATCAGTCATAACGTTTTACTCAGAGCTCCAAATTCAGCAAAATCAACGACGTTGGAAATAGGACTCGAAGGGATTTAATTTTATATCTTGTAGCTCACCTAACTCATCTTGTACTAGGAGTTATGGTCATTTGAAGTTTACCCCAGGTGCTACATCTAGTGACCTTAATACTCAAGAAATATTAAATTCCTTGCAAAAATCTCACTCACTATGAAGAACGGTTCGAGTCTGAGCTCAAAAAATTCCTGGGGTGTTACACTACCTAAAACCTTTATTCACCAAAATTCATCGAAATTAGAGAAAAAATAAAGGGAAAGTTGACTAGCCTTCTCAAGAACATGCAGAAGGTTTTCTTTAAGTTCCAGCCCTGAAATCAAAGTATTTCTCCGTACATTTCGTCACTAGGTATGTGGGATTTCACTAGTGGATTCATTTCATCCATTAGGTCCCTAGAATTCAGTTAGATTCTTATTTCTCCATATCTTTTTAAGACATAGGGTTTCTAAATCCTTGGATGATTGTTGTGATTTAGCGGTTGTAGTATTCGTAATCAAAATATCAGGTTTTCTGGAATCGTGGTTTAGTTCCTTGTATGAAACTCAGAACCCTACTGGTGTGGATTCTCTTAGTTCAGAAATTACACTTGCTAGGTCAGATAAACATATAATCATGCTCCAAATATAAATGTTGCATTTCCAGTTAGCATTATAACTTATAATTATTAGTCATATAGATGTCAATTAAAAAACTTCACTTTTTTATCAACATTATTACTATTACTTATTGTCGTTACTTTATTTCAAGTTTCTTACTTTCTAAACTTTTAACATAATGTATATTATATTGGTTATTAAGTTAGAAGCTCAAAAGAATTAATTTGTAGAGGAAAAAGGTCTACAATATTTCAACAATTTAGCCTATTTGGGTATACAAAAAGCAGCCCAAAATTCAACCTAATAATAGCCCAAACAAAGTGCAATTATTCTCAATTAATTCAGCCAATTTGGCTATCCAAAATGCAGTCCATATCGGCCCATTTTTCGCCCAAAATATAACAGCCCAATCGCAAACCAGCCCAAGTTTTTTTTTCCACTACTATGCTAGGGTTTTTATGCTCCAAAGAAGCAGCTTCCTCTCTCTTTCCATTTCTAGCGTGAATATAATTTTTCCACAGCCATGACAGTTCTTTAACTATATCATTTCTGGTGGAAATAAAGATCTTTACGCCACAGTGGGTTATTAATCACGAAAATGGTATGAAACTTTTACCTTTGTTTTTAATTTTGATTGTCTTTTCTCCACCTCTTTCTACTCGGATCACAAAATCATGTGAAGTTCATCGTTCAAATTTCCCGCTAAAGAGCTAACCCAAAAAGCCCTAAGTTCCTCCTATATATACTCTAAAAAATCCTTAGCCGGAGGGGCGAAGAGATAAGAAAAGACCACCACGAAAATCTAAACTTTTGCCGCACACAACATTTTATTTGTTGAGTACTACTATAATCTTTAGAATATTTCAAAACTTTCCATTCTGTCTTTGTGGGCTTATAGTCATAACAAAGATGTTGGAACTCATTTGGCTCGAGTTTGACCATAACGAGAGAATAGATTCTATGTCGACGCCCTAGTTCACTGCCCAACAAACGGTCAGTTTCTCCTCAACTCGAATCTATTACATGAATATGTCGTTGAGGTATAAATCAGGCGTCAAGATGTTTTATTTGAGTATGTTGAGTTTTAGTTAGTAGTCTTACTTAGAATTATAAATTATTCAGTTGTGTGTCACTGTTTTGTTTGAATGTATTTCCGCCTAAATCTGTAGGTATTTTCATAAGATTTGATTTTGTTTCATTTGCTACATTTTTTGTTTAAATAATCAGATAGTTTATGAAACTTGGGTCACAAAAGTTATCAAGTGAAATGTTAGTTGAATTTCTCATTAAGTTCACAGCTTTGGATCCTTTCTTTCAGTTCACATTTTAGTAACCAAGATTTGATATTTTATCAATGCTAAATGAAAGATTTGAACCATTTATGGATACAGTTTTTTTATGTCACTTGCCTTATATGCTTTATTATTTTAAGTTGTTGAAATTGACTAGCCAACTACCTAATTCCTATTTGTCTTTTTCTATTTTACACATGTACATACCGGAGTCAAAAGTCTTGTTTTGAGACTTGACATCACCACAAGGCTTGAAGCGTGCATTTTGTCTCCATTTGTGTCTCTCGCTCCTTAGAAATTCCATCCCAACAGAAATTACAAAGAGAAGCGAGAGGAAATAATGATGATTCGGCTATAACTTTCATTTAGTCGCATATTCCAAACTTCATACTTTGATAACTCTCTTTCGGTTCTTTCACCATGGATACTTGTGTGTTAGTTTTGATAACTTTGCTTGACATACTTATAAGTTAACTGATCTTTGATAAAAATCATTTAGAAAGCATTTAGTTACTCATGTGGTCAAACTTAGAGTTGAATATATTTCCTAAGATAGTTTTGAGTAAATCTTGGAAACTTAAATTAATTAAAAACTATGATTTGTTGCAAATTCTATGAAGTCCAGAAAATGTTTTAACTCAATTTTCCATGCTGGATCACTTTGGTGATTTATTTATTTTCTTAAAAAAAAATAAAGATCATTTCAACAACGACAAATTGTTTTCTATACAAAGCCAACTCTTATTTTATGATTATCTTGAATCTCATATTCTAGTGTGTAAATTCTCTAATTCCATGATATTTTAAAATATGTAAAACTACTACTTTACGCTTTTAAACACGACTTTATCTTCTTGTTTTTAAATTAGTCAATTATTTTACGCTTTATCACTAATTTTCACTTAGCCTAATTAATTAATTTAAGTTCTGCCGATTAACCATGTTTAATAGATTTTAAAGGATGTCTCACCCCTTCCCTTTAGAATAATTGAACCCTTACCTAGAATCTTATGTATAGTAGACCTTAAACTGAAGTTAACTTTAGACAAATACTTTTAATCAATTTTAGGTGCCCTAATTCGCTGTAATAATTAGGTGGCGACTTCTTAAGTTAGATAATTAATTTAGGAATTACCAAATATTGTACACTATTTTGACCCAATTAAAATGGGGTATAACAATAAACATCAAATTGAAAAAAATAAATTAAAAACAGTTTACTGAATCTCAAAACATTACTAAATATACTGAAACTCTGTAACCTCAACTCTCGAGTCAGCCCCAGTAGTAACTGAATTTCCAGAAGTGCTTCCAGAAGATCTTCCCGGAGTTCCTCCCGAAAGGGAAATTGACTACGGAATAGATCTCCTTCCAAATATCCAACCCATTTTTATTCCTCCTTATAGATTGGCTCCAGTCGAGCTTAAGGAATTGAAAGGGCAGTTGAAAGACCTTCTAGATAAGGGATTCATCAGACCTAGTATCTCTCCTGGGGTGCTCCAATGTTGTTCGTGAAAAGAAAGATGATTCTCTCAAAATGTGCATTGACTATCAGCAGTTGAACAAAGTCACCATCAAGAATAAGTATCCCATCCCCATGATTGATGACTTGTTGGACCAACTTCAGAGTGCTAGTTAATTTTCTAAGATAGACCTCAGATTTGGCTATCATCAGCTCAGAGTCAAAGATAGTGACATTTCGACAACTTTCACAACTCAGTATGGTCATTATGAATTTGTAGTTATGTCTTTTAGACTAACAAATGCTCCTACATCTTTCATGGGCTTATTGAACAGGGTGTTCAAATAGTATTTGGACTTGTTCATTATCTTCCATATTGATGATATTCTCTTTTATCCTCAGAGTGAGGAGGAGTGTGTGACTCATCTAAGAGTTGTTCTGCAAACTCTCAAAGATCGCCAGTTATTTGCTAAGTTCAGCATATGTGAATTCTGGTTACAAAATATTGCCTTCCTTGGTCATGTAGTATCCAACGAAGGGATCGTAGTGGATTCTCAAAAAATTGAGGTAGTACAACACGGGCCCAGACCCACCTCTTCAACAGATATAAGACGTTTCTTGGGTTTGGCCGATTATTACAGGATATTTGTTGAAGAATTTTTATCTATAGCTTCTCCATTGACTAAGTTTACTCAAAAGAAAATTATAATTTAAGTGGTCCGATGAGTGTGAGAACAGTTTATCAGAACTGAAGACTAGGTTGACTACAACTCCGGTCTTAACTCTAATTGATGGTTGAGACGGTTATGTAATTTATTATGATGCATCCAGGAGCAGCCTAGGTTGTGTGTTAATGAACAGAGGTAAGGACATAACTTATGCTTCTAGACAACTTAAGGTTCATGAGCAGAACTGCCCGACTCATGACCACGAGCTTGCAGTCGTAGTATTTTCCCTAAGATTTGGAGACTCTACTTGTATGGTGTTCATAGATCATAGATCATAAGAGCCTACAATATGTGTTCACCCAGAAAGAGTCTAATATTCGCCAAAGAAGATGGCTCGAATTCCTCAAAGACTATGACATGAATGTGTTTTACTATCCTTGAAAGGCCAATGTAATGGCTGATGCACTCAGCAGACTGTCTATGGGTAGTGTAGCACATGTTGAGGAAGAAAAGAAAGAGTTAGCAAGGATGTTCATCGGCTTGCTCTCCTAGGACTTGGCCTTACTAACATGTCAGATGGTGGTATGCTAGTTTAGAATAGATCATAATCTTTATTCGTAATGGAGGTTAATGAAAAAAAGGATAGTGATCCTATATTACTTCAGTTGAAAAGAGCAGTTCATCAGCAGAAAGTTCAGGTTTTCTCCCAAGGGGAAGATTGTGTGCTTCGTTACCAAGGTCGCTTATGTGTCCCTAATATGGGTTAGTTGAGGCACCAGATCCTTACAGAAGCTCATAACTCTAGGTATTTCATTCATTCAGGTGCCACTAAGATGTATAGTGACCTACAAGAAGTTTTTTGATGGAACGATATTTAGAGGGACATAACAGATCTTGTGGCTAAGTATCCTAATTGTCAACAGGTTAAGGTAGAACATCAGAAACCAGGAGGTATGAATCAAGAGATTAACATTCCTACATGGAAGTAGGAAGTGATAAAAATGAATTTCATTATGGGTTTACCTCGTACTCGTAGATAGCATGACTCCATTGGGTGATAGTGGACAGGGTTACTAAGTCCGCTCAATTGTGGGCTGTCAAGACTACAGATTCGGCGTAGGACTACGCCAAACACTACATCCATGAGATAGTCAGGTTACATGGGATTCCCTTGTCTATCATCTCAGATTAAGAACCTCAGTTTACCACTCATCTATGGAAAGGTCTTCGTACTTAGGTAAATCTCAGTACAACATTTCATCCCCAGATTGATGGTAAGGCAGAACGTACCATTCAGACCTTAGAAGACATGCTGAAAGCTTGTGTGATCGATTTCATGGGTAGTTTGGATGATCACCTACCTCTCATAGATTTCTCCTACAACAATAGTTTCCAGTTCAGTATTCAGATGGCCCCGTATAAGGCATTATATGGACGTAGATACAGATCCCCGATTTGTTGGTTTGAGGTAGGTGAAGAAGAATTGATTGGGCCATATTTGGTTCATGAATATATGGAGAAAGTTCAACTCATTAGAGATTGACTAAACAAAAGCCTAGAGTTGTCAGAAGTCCTACGCAAATGTGAGGAGAAGGGGCTTAGAGTTTGAAATCGATAATTGGGTTTTCCTGATGGTGTCACCTATGAAAGGGGTGTTTCATTGGTACCACTTATAGATCCAGTTAGGTATGGTGAGCCTCCTTACTTCTGGAGGATTTCATTTACTTTTCAATTTTGTTAGGATGTCGTGGGTCTTGTCTCGACTCCCATCTTTGTCATTTAGAGGCTTCATATATAGACAATAGAGTTTCAGAAGTCTGTTTATTTATTTTGTTAAATGTTTTCAAGAATTAAGTTACGTATTTATGGTGAGTTGAATATATTACTCTTATTCAGAGTTATCTATTCAGTATTGTTCATATTATTTTAAAGTTGAGTATTTGAAATGAATTCAATTTTGATGCTTTTATATTCTTTGAGTTAGTCTTCTGCTTGTAGCCAGCTAGGATAATGGTTCGCTTGGGGACCAAGAATGGTTCTCGAGCGTCAGCCACATCCAGGGTGTAGGCTCGAGATGTGACAAACTTGGTACCATAGCACAGAGTATAAGAGTCCTAGGTTGTCTATGAAGTTATGTCTGTAGAGTCCTAATTATCGGTGTGAAGCGCGCCACATCTATAATTATGAGGCAGCAACATTTAGGAAATGTCTCACTTCTTTCATACTCTTAATCGTGCATTAGAGCTATGTCATAGAGATTTATTAAACTCTTACGTTTCTCATATTAATTCAAGTACCCGTCATACTAGAGGTGGTTGAAAGGAAAAGTCAATCCTTTATCGATGAGTTGTTCTTAGCAAGAGTCTTGAGGAGGTCATGAGACTCCAGAGGGGCTTGAGAGAAGCCCATGAGTGAGTTAAGTGTTGAGTTTCAGAGGAATGAACTCATGTTCATATGAATCGTGCGTTTGAGCTAAAAGTGAGTTGTACACTCTTCCCTAAACTTTAGTTAGCTGAGATCTTTAAGAGGATGGTGTGTTTAGAGCTTGGGTAGTATTTTCCCCCTAAAAGATAGTATGAATTACGAGATTATGAGCAATAGTAGTGAAAGTGACCAAGATTAGAGGAAAGTATGCAGAGCTTTAGTAATCTAAGGAAATGAGATAGTGATGGGGCAAATTATATGTTTGCAATCATGTACCCAGTCAATTATAAGTGATGAGTTTCCCTTTTGAGTAAAACAAGGAATAATAATGTTGTAGAGAGTTCTAGATAGATGGAGGAGGAATAGTTACTAGTCATGATGAAATAAAGTATAATTTTTAACCAGAATAGAGTTGATGTCAATGTGCCATCGTGTTAGAGAAGACTAAATTCATATGTTGAATAGAAGAGCAGGAGTATACATGAGGTGATAGATCTAAGCTAGGCTTATGATTTTGAGGGAGATCCCATAATATTCAAAGTGTTATAGAACTAATTAGACATTGAAGTATAGTGAATGAGTGAATAGTACTCATGTTATAAAGGGAAATGTGATTGTAAATTGTAATTATGAATACTAAGAGGTAAGGATTGACTATTTGTCAAAAGGTCCTACTGGATGAGTGTTTCTGAATTTGTTTCCAGTAGTTGTAAGTTAGTATAGTAAGCGAACAATCATATTGATATTCTGGTTTAGTCATAGATATTAAGGCTAAATTTGAGATGAGTGTCATGATCAAAAGAATGGCAACATGAGGGTGATGATATTAGTCATGAGATAAACTTCTCCCAAGTGTTAGAGTAAAAGAAGATGTAGACCAGTTAGAGATGATGGAATAGGTCCATAGCTTTGAACTGCCAGCTTTAGACCTAAGGGGGAAATGACAAGATGAGAAATCAAGTCAAGTGTTTTAGAGTAAGATAGTAATGAGTTCCAAAGTGTATCAGAGATATCCTTCCGGAGGTCTTTTTAGTAATGGAGTGATGTTATAAATAGGAGGTTGATGTTCTTATCATGATAATAATGGTGTGATAATTCCATTTAAAGGATATAAATAAGGAGGAAGAGGAGGATGAGGTTTTACTATGAGAAATAGCTAAATGAGAACCCTTAGTTTGTTCTGAAGGAGTTAGTTAGTAGGAGTCCATGGAGTTGTTAGAGTACTAAGCTTGAATGTGGTGTTGTTACATATTAAGTGGTTCTTGATATGAGCCCAATGTGGTGGTAAAGAGTAATAATCATGGGATGAGATTCCCTATAGAGAGGTATAGAAACTGAACCTAAGGATTTGGGTTCAACTTGAATATAGTAAGAGCATACCATTAGACTTAGACCTTAGTAAGAGTAACCCAATTCCATACCCAGTCCAGTCATCATTCGAGGATGAATGAACCCAAGGGGGAGATATTGTAACACCCCAGATTTTTTTTTAGCTAAGACTTGATCCATCCTTCATAGTGAGTAAGTTTTTACCAAGTAATTTCAATTTTTCCTAAGTGTTAAGGTCACTAGATATAGCACCTTGAGTTCCAAAAAAATTTAAAGAGAATTCGTTTAAGTCATTCCTAGGTTCTTCTAAGTTTTGGGTCAATTTAAAATGACCATAACCTTCACTACATAATGAGTTAGGAAACCCATAAGATATCAAATGAAAGATAACCTAAGTCCTCTTTCCAACGCCACCGAGTTTGCTAATTTTCGAGCTCGTATGAGGGAGATATGCACGTATAAAGTCAGGCTGTCTATTTAAGGAAAGTTACTTAAAATAGGAGGGGTATTTTAGTCTTTTCCCTACCCACACTTATTCTAAACGCGAAGTACACCCAATTAAAGGTCTAAACTGATTAGAATCAGTTTCATTCATCCTCAAAAATGTTTAGGGTTTTAGAGAGAAGATTCAAGAGGAAAAAAAGTTCAAAGTTCAAGTGTTCGTTCGAAATTCAAGATTTCGCCAACAACCTAGTTTTTTGAGGTATGTAAGCTTCCATAGTGTTGGGTTTGTTCACCCACACACCAATCATGAGTTTCTTTTGCAAATCTATCCATATATAATGAGCAATTTAATTTCTTGATGAGTCTTGATAAGTGTTCTTGAAGTTTCCTTGTCTATTAAGTTTTGATGTAAGATTCTACTTGGGTCAACTGCAAAGGACCATATCTCTTAGAATATAAAGAGTTACGTGGCTTGTAACCTATCAAATAAAACATATTTGAATCTACTTTCCAATTCCACCAATTTTGCGTCAATCTACTTTATGAGTAAATAGTTATGACTATTTTAGTAACCAGATACAGTGTTGTTACGAATTAGCCGATGGGAAAATATTTAAAAACATCGTTTTTGTCTTTTTACCTCCAAGAAAACCCCAAAAGAATTTCTTGACAAATAAAAGGCTAAAAACAATCAGATTTGCATCTTTTAATCCATCATTCTCTTTCCTCTCTAACCCTAAGGAAATATCAAAGTAGAAGACTCCATTCAAGATTCTTTCGTTCTTTTACAAGATTCTTCTTCAAGGTAAGTCTTTCTCCAGGAATTTCATTCGTTTCAACTCAAATTCCTACATACAATTATGAATCACTAATGAAAATCATAATTCTTGGCCATAGAGATTTCAAGACACTAATAAAAGAATCTCAAGAAAGGTTTTCTTGACCGTTTACCTTCAAGATGAGGTTTCAAGGCTTCTAATAAAGTTCTTCTTAAAGATTTTTCAAGAACATTGTTCTTCCAGGTATGTAAGACCATCATAGTGTTGGAATAGTTCATTCTCATGCCCTACTTCTACTTTCAAATTAGTAAAAGAGAAATCTAGGATTCTACCCCTAGATATGAGTATTCTTGAGATAAGTTTATTTGAGTTTTTGAGTTCATGGTTCTTTTCAAAATTCTATTCCTAATTATTGAGTTTCTATATTTTTATTGAGATCCTTGAGTTGATTAGTTCATGTCTATAATTCAGCATGAACTCTATTTTGAGTTATAAATCCTGAGAAATTTTTCAAAGACAACACTCGAGTTTTAAATTGACTTTTGAGGAAGTAAGTATGAGAATGAGAAGAATCGTATACATGAGTTCCATATTTTTATTAAGACCCTTGAGTCGAGTCGTTCATGCCCATAATTCAGCATGAACTCTATCAGTTGAGTATCTTTGAGAGGAGTAGTATCTTCAAGTTATATGCCTTGAGTATTGAGTTGCTAATCATTTTAGGCTTATATTCCTAATAATGGGGTACTACATGTGACCCATGAAGGTCCTTGAGTTGAGTAGTACATACCCATAATTCTGCATGAACCCTGTGAGTCGAGCAGTATTGAGATGTGAGGTATCATTGAGTCTTTGAGTTGAGTAGTTCATACCCATATTTCTGCATGAACCCTCCGAGTCGAGCATTCTTAAGATGAGTAGTATCATTGACTCCTTGAGTTCTGGAGTTGTTGAGTTCCAAGTATTGAATTCTATGCATGGTTACTGAAAACATTGATTTGAGTCGTTCACGTCCATAATTCGGCATGAACCCTATTTTAAGAAGTATTTTTTCAAATTGTTTTAAAGACTTGAGCACTGAGTTGAGGAAGAGTAGAGCTGAGTTCATTTTATTTAAAATAATATATGAGAATTAAGTATTCCAAAGAGTAAATATTTTTACACTTAAGATGAGAGGAAACTGAGATTTCCAATAGAGTTTTGAGTAGTTTGAGTACCATCTCTTTTAAGAGAAAGATTTTTGAGTAATATTCTCAAAACATAGAAAGGGTTATGTTTTTAAACATATGAACTAGTATATTTTGAGAGTAGTATTGAGCACCGATATGAGGGAGAGTTCATACAACTCACAACCCCCATAAACCATGTAGCCAAAGTGAGTAGAAAGGGTCAAACTTTTTAGATGATTCCTTAATACTTTTTTGCATAGACTAGTGGATCCACTTAGTAGTAGGTTCTATACCCGGGATAAGTATAGGAAAATTCTGGCAGTGTGGGCGAGATGATGTATCATCACATAGCTCATAGTGATGGTTGTCGATTAGAGAATCTCCCACAGAGTTATATTGTATTTTTATATACAAACTAAGTTATTATTTTATTCTCCAATACATTGAGTTTTTATCTACTGTTTTAAAAGTTTTCCATATATTGCATCTATCTTTGTTGCTTTATCCTTGAGTATCTTGAGTTGAGTATCATATCTTTGAGTTGAGTATCTTAATTTTTAGTTTAGTTTAGTTGAGTGAGTTGAGAAGAGGTAAGTATATTTCATTTTTATCAAGTTCAAACTTATGTTGATGTTTTAGAATTCCCCTTACATGGTTGTACATTCCACGTACTGAGCCATTTGGCCTATATTGTTTCATAATGTAGATACAGGTATTCGGGATCATCAACAGGCGTTTCGTTGGAACCACTTAGAGTTCCAGTTAGCTATGGTAAGCCTCCTTGCTTCCGAAGGATTTCATTTACTTTTTAGTTTCATCAGGATGCCATGGGTCTTCTCCTGACTCTCATCTTTGTCATTTAGAGACTTCATAGATAGTTAGTAGAGTTTCATAAGTCTCTTCATTTATTTTGTTAAGTGTTTTCAAGACTTAAGGTGCCTATTTATGGCGAGTTGAATATATTATTCTTATTCAGAGTTATCTATTCAGTATTGTTCAGATTATTTTAAAGTTATGTATTGGAAGTGAATTCAGTTTTGAAGCTTTGGTATGCTTGAGTTAGTCTTCCGCTTGTAGCAAACCAAGATGAGGGTTCACTTGGGTAGCATCAATGGTTCCCGAGTGCCGGCCACGTCCAGGGTGTAGGCTCGGGACGTGACAGTTTGTGGCTGTGCTGCAAGAAAATTTAACAGTCAAAAAGATAATATATGATGAGTCAATGGTAAGAAAAACATAAAAATGAATAATTTATAACTTGATTAAAAAACTTATTGGAAAAGGGAATAAAAATTTAAAATTCAAATCACGCTATAGGGAGTCCTGAAGTCTAGAGGTTTTCTTGAACAGACAACAAAAGAAAGTGTCTTACACAAATCTTTAAGACCTGACAGACTTTTCATCTTCTGAAAACCTTTCAATTCAATAAAAAACCCTTCAAATTATAAATGCTTTGTATTTTAGGAATTAAGAATCTTTACTGAAATTAATAGTGATTTACTGCCTCCGTCGACTTTTAATTGTCA
>JAJOOO010000548.1:0-39034 GCA_029582685.1 Solanum piurae | reverse complement strand
ATTACTATACCTAAAATAAATGAACTGTCTTTAACTTTTAGAATTTAGAAACCTATAAAATATACATAAATTCTAAAAAGGAAATGGTACAAACGAGACCAATTATTACAAGGTTTCAAAGAATTGAAAATTATTTTGTCAAAAGTGAAATAAATAATAGCCCATTTAATTAATTAGGAATTATTAAAGAAAATATGAAAAAGATATCAGCCATTAAATAATATATTATACTACTAGAAATTTTTTTAAGTTCCTCGATATTTGTTTATTGATAAAGATATAGGTTGTTATTTTCTTTCTGTGAAAAATTAAAATCTTAGTTAATAATTTTAAAAATATTTTGAACCTTTTTTATTCGAAGAAAAACATATGCTAAATAAATCAATATGTCTAATCTTATGACATTGAACATTTCATGTGAAAATTTAGAATTAATAATTAGTGAACATGAAAAATATTAATATATTAATACAACATAAAAATAAAACATAACAAACGTGTAAAAATATTTGACCTATTTGATATTTTCTAAAATTAAAATAATAAAAAATTAATATTCCGTGCAACGCGCGTATACGTATACTAATAATAATAACAACAACAATAATAATCACAATAATAACAAGAAAAATAATAACAATAACAATAACAATAATAATAAAAATAATAATAATAATAATAACAACAATAATAATAATAATAATAATAATAAATTCAAAAATATCTACATAAATTATTCAACTTTTCCTCTTTCCGTAACTCCTCTCATAAATGATATAATTTATGTGGATAAATTATTCTCTTTTATGATAGATAAAGAAATTTAATAATTTAAAAGGGTGCAAATCTACATGGTTTGTTAGCTTCAAATTTTATTTTTGTTCTTCATTTATTTATTATTATTTACTTTATTTGCTTTAAATATTGACATGCGTAACTAAAATCTAATTACCTATTCAATTTTAATACTCTTAATATCCATAACATTGATCTTTTTATATTCATAACCTCCAAATGTTTAATCTTAAACTTTAAGATATCTGTTGGCATTCCTTTATTTCTATCTATATATATTCAACTTTTTTATTTCATGAAACCCCTATCAAGGTTATCGTTTTTTTTCTACAGCTAAAGTAGATGAGGAAGACTCTTGAATTGATAGGATATGGGAGAAGGAGTCGATAAGAACTCGGAAAATTATGTACTTTACTTTTATTTTTTATTTTTCCATCTATGTTATTATTGAATAAACCCTTCATTTGGTGTTTTTTGGTATATATTATTGAAGACTTATTTATATATTGGCATTTTGTTACTCATTACATACATGTTTTCATAGAATTTTAGTCATTCTAACACATCTATAAAAATTCACATGAAACACACGTGTGAAGCATGTGCCCAGAAACTAGTAGAACTTATATGCAAGAAACATCAAATGTTATCTGATATTTCATTAAAAAGGAATGTTAAACTCTGGTTATTAGTCATTCAATCAATATTAGTTGTTGAGGAAGTTAGTCATGGCAACAAATAGTGTAAAGCTTCTTGTTGCATGGGCAAGCCAATTCATGAACCGCGTTCACATAGCCCTCAAGATAGAGTCTATTGAATCTGAGTTTATACAACAAAATATGTTAACCAAAAGTGAGCTTCTCCTTAAATCCAACCATGTTTTACAAGAAAACCCCCATCGTGATCCACGACGAAAAGCCTATATGTGAGTCCCTTGTCATCCTTCATTACATCGATGAAGCTTTGCTTAGTGGTCCCTCCATTCTTCCTTCTGATCATTATGATCGTGCAATAGCACGATTTTGGGCAGCCTATATAGATGAAAAGGTGAAGACTAAATTTCATATCCCATCTCATATCCTATAATTGTTAACAATTGAATTTGTAACTTATCGAAAAAAACTTCTCTACCTTTCAGGTAGGGGTAAGGTTTGCGTATGCTCTACCCTCCCCAGACCCACTTTGTAGGATTAGAATGTCTCAAAAATTCCTCTTACATATTGTAGTGTGATTATTTTTCATGCCCAAACAAGTAGTATATTTTTTTCCTTTTCAGCGGTACCATGTTGAAGTTGTGTGATCATGTTATCTAAAAGCTTAAGCTATTAGGAATAGAACATTTCTAATTGCTTAATTATGTTGTTCACGCTCCAGATGTTCAGTCTTGAACGTGTGCTGGAGAGTGTTAGAGTCTCACATTGGTTGAGAGAATAAATTTTCATCATGAGCTAGCGAGGTTACCAAAGGTTTATTTCCTTAACAAATTGCTTGGAGGGTTCAAGTTTCTCTTTTCTGTGGTTGGTTGCAATAATATTTACATTTTAATTAAGCTGCAGTGGTTTCCATTATTCCATTGCTTAGAAGTTTCCCAAGGAGTGGATGCCATAAAGGCAGCACTGGAGCCACTGTTCGGCAGTCTCGTGTTGTTGGAAGACGCCTTCAAGAATTGCAGCAAAGGCAAGAAGTTCTTTGGAGGAGACAAAATCGGATACATGGACGTTGCACTTGGCTGCTTCTTGAGTTGGATGAGGGTTACCGAGAAGATGAACAACGTCATATTGCTTGATGAAGCCAAGATTCCAGGTTTATCCGAATGGGCTAAAGATTTTTGTGCTGATAGCTCTGTCAAAAATGTTATTCTTGAAACTAATAAGCTTGCTTAGGCTGCTAAGGACCTTCTACCCAAAATTAGAGCTAATGGCATCTAGCTAAATGTGTACGCTCTACCTCTTTCTAGTTGTGCTTAGCCTATGAAGCCTCAGTATCTATTGTGTAACAAACTACTAAAAAATGAGTACATGAAGCCAAAATCTACTAATAATGGCATCTAGCTAAATACGTTTTGCTTATTAATCTTTGGGCTAAGGCTTACATTTTCATAGATTAATATACCAAACTTTGAAAACCTTTGTCTTTTACAAGTGCACTAGTCTACATATATATTTTATGTTGTATATTGTTGTTCTTCAACAAGCTCTCTAGTTTTACATTTCTTTTGAGAGGAAAATAAAGAAATTTATTTATTTATATATTTAATATTTTATTGGCCTCCAGCTTTCTTTTACTTTTGGGTATACTATTGAAGTGTATAACCATCTCATCCAAAAGCTTAACCTGTTAAAGAGAGAACAACTTTATTATTTAATTATATTCTCAACACGCTCCCTCATGTACGGACCAAATTCTTTTCCATGACCCAAGCACGTGGAAATTCTTTCAGATTTGGGTGGTGATGAGATTCAATCTCACGACGTTTGCCTGTTGTGTTACCCTGTTGAAGTATGTGACATCTCATCTAAAATCTTAAGCTGTTAGAGAGAGAACACTTTTATTATTTAGCCTTTTCATATTAAATTAGATATTGTAGCCTCTCACCATGTTTAAGCTTCTTTACCAATCTCATGAGCCAAGTTTCACTCACCATACACATTTCTTCCTCTAGAGAGGCATCCACATAACTTTCTCCAACATGAAGTCCTCCACAACAAGGCCATGGGTCATCAACATACGGATTGCAACCACCAAGCCTAGTTTCATCACAAGAAGCCATAGAACCAACACCAAAAAGAAAAAAAAGCAAATATTCACAATTTTGAAAGAAACAAGTAAATTATAAATTCTAAATCAATTCATTACGTTATATTGTTCCTCGCCAGGAACTCCTATTTGATAATGCTCAACTACCCCTAATATGAATCAATGAGTATATGACCACTAGAAATATATAACCAAACCTATAAGTTCGGGGTCGAATCCCATAAGGAACAATGTGACACCAATCAAAGAGATAAAGAATTACAAGCTACGAGTTTGAATGCAAAAGAAAAATACAATTATAATATGAAGATGTTTTAGGTAACAATCATGGATAGGGGAAAAGGTATTCTCAAGAAAGGGGTTCAAGGAGGTTCGAGAATGGGGATTTAATTCATGATCAAATGATCCATCACAAATAACCAAGCATTATCTCTATGATCATGGGTAAGTCAACTATGCCTTGGATTTTTCAAGTATTCACATGCATCTCCCAATCACAAGCAAATATAGCAAATTAAACAATCCAATATGGAAACACTAAGATTATTCTATCTCTAGCTCAAATCCAAAGATTTGAATTAGGCCTAGATCTAGATTCTCTCGAACTCTAGTCAATTAGGCAAATCTCAAATCGTGATAATCAATCTTTCCTATACTTAATCCTCTTTATCAAGTAAGATCAAGACAAATAGGCATGTCCTTGGGTTTATAAATCCCTTGGAATTCAATTTAAGCATGAAATCAATTAGAGAATCAACGACCCATATCATAAACAAGATCATATTCAATTAATTTTCCAAAGCAAAAAACAAGACTAAAAACTCATATATTAATATTTCCAGCTCAAAATCCAAATTATCTTTAAACCATTACACCTACAATTCATGCACTACAAAACAAGGAAATGAAGAATGGGTGATAATTATTACAATAGAGTACTCAATCTTCAATCCAACAAGAGAATTGTTGGGATACTTTCTATCGAAGCCTAAACCCAAGCTAAGAATACAAAATGTTCTTTTATCTGGAATGAAATTATCAAAATATGGTTCTACATTATTATAAAAAGGATTTTTGATATCAAAAGTTGAATTCCCAAAGCTGTCAGATGCTTGACAGTTTATTCTTCACATTTGTGACATTTATTCCATGCGATCACGATGATAAATGGTTTTGTTGATCGCAATCTTGACCATTCACCACACATGATACTTTAGTAGTTCTGATCAGTTGACCACAATCACTATCATGATCCAATTTTTTAGGTCATTATGACACCTACTATACCCCACAAGTAGGTAAGTCTAACCCTTAGCATGAAGTTATAAACAATGGACTACCAAGTGGAAGTCAACAATAAGAAGCATAAAGCTTATAACAAAGAAAAGAAAGGGTAATTAATAGAAATTCAACACAAGAAACCATACAAAGATCAGTCTTCAGTCAGTAATCGGACATCTAATCAAAATAAGAGTACAAAGCTTTTACAAATATTAGATAGATACATGTTGTCTCTGAAAACAATATAAAACTAAGTCTATCCAATAATAGATGAAAACCAACAACTCTGAATATTAGGAGCCCACCCTAGTCTCCGAGACTCCAAACTGCTACACACAAATCCAAACCAACGGTGATAACTCAAACTTGGATCTGCAGAGAGCAGTAGTGTAGTATGAGTACCAAAGATAGTACTCCGTAGGCATTAGCCAACAGAGATAAAAAGATAACACAAGCATAAACAACAAGTGATAAGGAAATCACAGCACGAGTAAATAAGTAATAGATACTAAGTAGATAAGCAATAACGAACACAAACAGGATACAAGGGGTAAGAAGTTGAGTCAAGAAGATACCTCAGCCACAAGCCAACAACCTACTCATAAGCAAATAAGATACCAAGTCAACTACCAGGGCCA
The DNA here is from genome assembly GCA_029582685.1 of Solanum piurae. Taxonomy (NCBI): domain Eukaryota; kingdom Viridiplantae; phylum Streptophyta; class Magnoliopsida; order Solanales; family Solanaceae; genus Solanum; species Solanum piurae. The sequence continues at coordinate 33,563 of JAJOOO010000548.1, read as the reverse complement.
AAAGGAGCCAAGCCACGGTTCTAATGTCAAAGCCTATCAGGTAACAAGAGAACAATAACAGAGAACAAAATATAAACAAACAATAACCTAACCGCACCCTCATAATCCTAGATGGTACAAACAACAAACACAATCCAATCGGTCCCCATAAACCAGAGGGTTCAATCAACAAACAAGTATGTTGGTGACATGTAATGCATATGAATGTAGGGTGAGAAACAAGACCATCAAAGACCATTTAAAACCTCTAACCCCAAGCACCTAATAAAGGGCTCACCGAGCCAGACAGAAGACTTCCAAGGGCACCAGCCCAACTAGCTAGAGTAAACCTGGGGTCCGCTCAACCAGTTAGTAAACTCAAAGAGCACCAGCCCAATTAGCAAGAGTAACTCAAGGTCATCAATAAGACCACCCACCCAGTTAGACACTAAAATCCCAAGGGTACCCGCCCTGCTAGAAAGAGTAAACCTGGGGCATCAGTTTGATCAAATCAAGCAAGAAAGGGCGTCGCCAAACCAGCTTGTCAAGTAAAACTAAGAATATCACAAATGCCTCTAATATCTCAAGTAGAAAAAAACAAAATGTCCTTGATTCTCCGTAATCTCAAAAATCAGTAAGTCAAGTGATCTAATTATACGACTCTCATTAAAACAAGTTTAGAATAAAATCATAGTAAAATAGTATCTCATCCTAAACTATAAATATGTCAATGCACGAGCCAGGATTGTACCACAAATTCTTTGAGAATGAACGACAATGCAAAGTATGCCATCACTAATATTCAAACAAGGCACTTAAAGTCAAATAAATATACAGCCAACCAAACCATGCTACAAAAGTGGAGAGAACAAACCTGGAATCCAAATGGTCCTCACACATAGCCTCAGGCCCTATAATATAATCATAAGCTAAATAAAGGTACAACGGGACTTTTGATAAACAACAAGCAAAGGGATCAAGAAGAGCTTCAAAATCAATAAAGGCAGAGCAAACTCAAGAGACGACACCTACCACAATCATACCACTCCAGTCCTTCACTGAGCATAGCTAGTGCCAACCTAAAGCTACGATGATCCACAAAGGTCTTAAGAACCAACACAAGAAGAAAAAGCCAAAACAAACCCTACTGGAGTAAATTCTAACTACAAGGGCGAGAAAACACAACCTAAATCATCTAAGGTCCATACCTAGTCTAAGGCCACAATTTATCAATCCTAATAAGGATAAGCTAGATTATCTACACCACAGGTGAAGCTACAAGCCAATATTAAGGATCCCAAAACCCATAATAAGCCCAAAGCTCCTATGGAGTCAAGAAAAGATGGAATGAACCAAAGGAGATAATACCTAGAAAATCCAATATAAAATCATATGTAGTCTATTTGAAGCATTATCTAAGAAACCTAGTTAATAAAGTAAACCAAGGATTACCTCAAAGTCGATCACAAGCACTCTAAATCCACCATACAAGAGTTATCTACTTCTGAAATGCCTCCAAACACCACCACACTATCAAATTATTGATCACAATGTCATGATAGATGTTAAGACATAAAATTTACAATAATATGAAACAAACCCAAAATCAAGTCAAAATGAGAGCTGTGGGACCCGCATTGGGAATCCTAAAATTGAACCTATCAAAAGTTCCTTATCAACTAACCGAGCTTGTGCCTTGAAATGGGGCTCAATTCCATGCCCACAATAGTACAAACACACACATGAAACAAAAGCACCATTCAAAGAGACAAAAAAGAGCTAGGCAGCCCCTTCGTGGCATAAATAACCTCAACCGAAGAGTCCCCAATACTTGTTGATCACTCTAACACATAGCCATGCAAATTTCAGATGAAACAAAACTTGATTAACCCAAAATAAGCTTTCGAACTCGAGATATGAAGTTTGAAAATAAGGAGTGAACTTGATTTTTTGCATTTAAATACTAGAAATCTGGTTGGTATAGCCCATTTCTAGTCGTTAAAAGCCTAAATTCTTGTTTTTAAAGGATTACACCACCAACACCTGATTTTTCTATTTTCTAAGTCTTCGAAAGGACCCTCAGAATTCTTTCGAGACCCGATAGAAATAAACCAGTTATGCTACCCCACTAAATTCAAAATTCTCGACTCAACTTAATTATCAAAACTTCCATCTGAGGTTGTTTATATGAAACATAGGTCTCAGATCCTAGTTCCATTTGTAGACAAATTCAACAAGCAGGCTTAAAATTAGATCGAAAGCCTCGAAAACTAAACAAAATGTTTTTATAGACCAAACTCAACATTCTAGAGCTAATCCTGCTGATGGAATTCCCATCCGAGAATGTTTTCCTAGAATGTTGTCTGAAGTCAAACCTTAGCTTAAGCTTCAAAGTTAAAATTTCTAACAACACAAACTCGCATAGTGAGTCTCGGGGCCAAATCAACCATGCCCTAGCCTAAAATGTCCATTTAAGAGCTGGTGAAACTATCAAAATTAACTTTTGATCGAAGTTAATCATCTAAGTTTAAAAGGCTCTGAAACATGGGAACTTTCACAAAACCTAAATGAATTACCGGACGCTGAACTATCAGTCCCAACAAGTCATAAATAAATTGGGTTGCTACAGGAAATATTTACACACTAAAAGCATTACAATTGTGATCCATTGACCACTCAATCATGATGCATAAAGTCCTTCTAGTGCAATTTTTTTAGTTTAAATCCTTTTTCCTCAATTTTACTTGGTTTTTCATTTATCTTCTCAATCACACTAATTTTCTGCAAAACATAAAGAAAACAACATTAAAAACATCTATTCTCACATAAATAAGGCAATAAAGTAAGCTTAAAAATAATAGGAGTTGGTAAAGCAACCCACTTATCATGTCTCACTTGCAAAATGTCAGCTTTCTAAAGGTTGGCTCAGTACTTGAGCTATAATTGGTGAGGTACAATGAAAAATACATGATTCATCGGTCCCAGCACAAGTTCTCTTATGAGAACTGAAGGTCGAAGCAAGGAAGCGTCTGACACTCTAGAATTCAATGTTGATGTTCGGCTAGTCCAACACAGGTCTAAAGATGAAAGTTGAAGGGCAAAGATACAATTATAGAAACTAGTGCTTCCTTTGGGAGGTTTGAAGGATAGAATGATAATTTGTATATTATGTACCAGTATCATTGTAATGACCCTCTACCTCTAGGTCATTTCTATGTTTTTTGCCTCTTATTATTGTTTAGAATGTTCCAAGTCATTGATGACTTATTGGGATTGGCAGTTTGTTCAAATGGCCGTTTATTTTATTTCTATGCGAGATTTAGTGTTTTGAAGCTTTTGAACCTTCAATGGTTACTTTTTATCAAAAGTTTGAGAAGATGACCTCAAAATCAAATTCTAACAATTTTGTCAGCTCTAGAAGGGTCATTTTAGGCTAGTAACATAGTTGGTTTGACTCCCTAGGCTTTCACGTCGAGTCTATGTGAATATAAATTTTAACTTCCAAGTTAAGGCCTAAGTTTGACTTAAGTCAATATTATGAATAAACGAGCTCAGATGAGAATTCATTCAACACGGTCAACTCCTGATTATTGAGTTTGGTATATAAGGATCATTTATTTGGATCTCGAGGCTTTCAGGCTATTCCAAACCCCCTTGTGGATTTTGGCTTAAAATACAGTTTAGGGATGAAACTCACTTTTTGTCGAGATGACCTCATATGAGAATTTTGACAGCTCCATTGAGCAACGAATATAATTTTTTTGTAGAGTTGCAAATCTTGTTTGTGTGCATGGGGTACTGATTGAATTGAGAATACCCCATTGAAGATTTCCAACTTGTGAAAAAACAGCTGAAATGCTTAAGCAGGTGCAGGCCAAAAGTGTCTTCATGTTCGCAGAGGACAGGCAACAAGGTGGCAACATTTTCAAGGATCATTTCGTATTCATAATGTATGCATTTGCAAGATTCCCTACCACAATCATAGAGGCTCAGTTACTTCTTGGCCGCAATCACGGGGCCTTCACTACATTCACGAGAGCCCTCTACATTGGTGAAGAAGAGATTTGTCTAGTCTTTTATGTAAAGACAAGACCCACAATTAGGCCTCATTGCAATGTTCAATTTGAATTTTTTAGCTCATCTTAGCTCAAAATTTGATAAGTTGATGTCTGGTGTGATCGTGGAAGTTTTGGATATGTGTGTGGCTGATCATAATGTGTTAGGAATTCTTTATTTCTGGCTATTTGGAGTTTTTTCTGGTTGCCTTAGATTTTTTTGAGCTTTAATGGATATATTTTGCATGTTTTGATTGCTTATTTTTCCATTTTGATACTCAAGTTTGGGGTAATTTTTCAGACCTTTTAATGATTAAATTCCACAAAATTTGGCATGAGTCCCAAGACTCCCGTTTGACTAATAAATTGGTCTGCCTCCATTTTATGTATTTTTGATATGGAAATGATTGTACTGACATTTTGATCCTACTTTTGATAGTGTTGCAGCGTTCAAAGGTCATTTAGAAAGAAAAATCTTTAACAATGTGATTTGGAGTGCGTAGTCGGCCTTAGGTAGGCTACGAATTCCTTTCTATTTTGATTGATCTTGAATGCGTGCTGATTAGAAAGAATTGGGGGCACGTACCTAGTTGTTCTTGTTTTTCTTTCTTATATGCCATGCTTAGGCTTGACTGGCCATATTTCCTTGTGTGGTACCATGCTAGTTGGGGTGGTCTGTGTCCCTTGTTGTTGTGAATTGTTTGTTGTTGTTAGCTGTTATATATATCGAGTAATTTCTACTAGTCAAAGATTAGGCTACTGTTGCCTTAGACTTGCGATCCTAGCTACTTGTTAGCATTATTTTTTCTCCAGCATCATTTTTGACAGACAAGATCCTTATAGAATGGAGTAGCAGACTTGAGTCTAATAGTATGAGCCTTAGTTTAGGATATTTTGTAGCTTTATGGATCTTCTATTCTCTCCTTCTATTTATGTGGCTCTGATACGTTATCAGAAGTTTTTTGCTTTCTCAAGATTGGAGTAATTTAGGCTTTGAGCTTTTTGTGATTCTTTGTGAGTGGACATTGATCCACGATCACTTGGTATTGACTGATGATATACTAGAAATTCTCTGCGGAGTCGACACACTCCTAGATCACTCTTTCTAGAAGGTAGCTTACACCCATAGAAGTGATTGTCTAGTTAAGAAGCCATGATATATGAGATCCACTTTAGAGTCGACATGTCCCATGTCACTATTTCTAGTTAGGTGGCTTATGCCCCTGGGAGTGGACTGTCTTGATAGACGTCTTTGATATATGAGATCCTCTTGGGAGTCGACACACCCCTTAATCACTCTTTCTAGGTAGGATGGGAGTGGACTGGCTGGCTGGGCGACTTATAATGATTGTCACTCCTGCTCGCTTGACTGGGAGTTGACTAGATTACTGGATATAATGGTTACTTGGGTTGGGATCCTAGTTTTCACTTCCTTATACTTTTCTCTAAGTAGACATAACTGTTATGTGTACCTGTAAAGCTTATGAGGGTCCATTTGGGTTTTATTTAAAATTGTGCATGACTATACCTTCTTGGTTTATGGTGTCCAGTTAGGTTTTGTTTAGTTGTACTTAGATTTACCTTCGTTAAGCTTGTGTGTTTTCTTTCATATCCTTTTTTACCTCTAAATATGTCTAGATTCTCTCTTGCCATATTGTCTTTACCTTTCTTTGTCAATCGGCCTATGATCTTATTGATACCTTTATTTCGGTACTCATACTACACTCTGCATATGTTTCATGATGCAGGTCCTAGTACCAGCTTCTGGCGGTGATTGTTTGTGCCATCTTGAGCAGCTTTTGGGGATGGGACATGTGGATGAACACTTGGCATCCTAGATTAGTTTGTCACCTTCTACATATATGTTTAGCTAGTCTTTTGCTTTTGAGATGGCTCAGTGTGTCATCCACTTTTGGGACATGTACTTCATTTCTAGAAAACTTTGTACTTGTGACTTCCATGTTCTAGGAGGGATTCTCTTGTATATAGTTTTTTGTTTGCTTCTACTTATTTCTCATTTTACTGTCTAGTGTTAATACTGCTCAAGTTCTACCCTGATAATCATTATTTTTAATTCTAGATTACAGGTTAGCTTACCTATTTGTGGGTATAGTAGGTTTCATCATTACTCGAGGAATCGGGTTTTGACAAGGTTGTATTAGAGCCCCTGGTTCATTGGTCTCACTTATATGGAGCTAATACCCAGTAGAGTTTTAAGGATCAACGCAGAGACGTATGTATCCTATCTTTGGGAGTCTACAGGGTATTTTAGGAATTTTCCTCTTTTGTATCACGTTCATGCAACGTGTGTTATTGGTTTCTTGAAGTCTCAATTGTTCCACTCTTTTCGTATGATGGTTCGTATGCATCGTGTGGTTGCTCAGGGTAGGGGTCAACCTCCCTTGTAAGATAGGGGTGTTGCACCCTTCCAGAGAAAGTGGGCCCCACAGCCTGTAGTGGAACCTCCAGCAGCTTGAGTTCCATCTTAGTCGATGGGGCTAAGGTAAACCCAGTCACCACCTAGACTAGCTACGGCTCCATATTTTCATGTATCCATTACTCAGCATCCAACGGTGCTCAAGGGCCTAGTTAGAACTACAACTCTACCACCACCTGCACTAAGTCATCAAGATTAGACTTTAGTAGAGGGACCTCGGGCCCATGTACCACCTAGGGGTGCCCAGCCTGTGATTGTGGCCGGAACTATGCGACTACATGAGTAGAAAATGCTCGGACTGTTCCTGAGGATTTCACCTTCAAGGTTTTTAGGGCTATTGGTGAGGATACCCATGAGTTTCTAACTACTTGTTGTGAGCAGTTTTACACATTGTGACTAGTGGAGTCAAGAGGAGCCGACTTCACTACATATCATCTAGTTGTGCCAGCCAGAATGTGGTCACATACCTTCATTGACACTAGGACATCTGGGTCTTTTCCGGTTACTTAGGCCGAGTTTTCTAAGGCCTTCTTGGCAAGGTTCATACCTCGCAACATCAGAGATCACCTTCTAGATGAATTATCCAGGTTGGAGCAGGGCTCCATGACTATGTCAAAGTATGAGGCAAGGTTTCATGAGTCCGCCCGCTCACCATGCAACTATGATTTTACCTATTGAGGAATAGAGAATTTGATGTTTTGTCTGTGGGCTCCAACTGCGTATTGAGACACAATCTTTTGTGTTTGTGGAATGTTTCTTTCTGGATGTTTTTAATCACACCCGCACTACTAAGCAACTCCATCGTAAGGCCTAAGGGGGTAGCAACATGTGATCTAGATTCAACGGCAACTACGACGGGCCTCACTCTAGGTCTTGAGATACTTATGATGGGACCTGACAGTGGTTTCAATAGGATGAGCCCTGTCGAGAATTTCAGGACTCAAAGCAGACTTTAGAGGATGACTAGTATACCTGGAGTAAATTTTGCTGCATTCAGAGTCATGCGTCCCAGTCTTCTTCTTTAGGTCGTGGTGGGCGTTTTTGTAGGAGTAGACCATTCCCTAGTTGTTTTGATTATGAGAAGTTGGACCACTGGGCCAAAGAATCCCTTTTTATAGGTAGATTACTCTGGCTCCGCAGGTAGTTCTTTCTGCTCTACCAGTTCCGCCAACAACACGTCCATCTAGAGGTCAAGGTCAAGGTTCGAAAAATTGTATTTAAATTAAGTTCTTTTGTTGCTTAACTCATTTGTTAGTTTGAGAAAGCATAATTTTACAAAGAAGTTGGATCCTTTTCTATAATGAATATGTATCAACCCTTGAACCATACTTTTTGATAAACTAAAGTCTTTAAAATATAACTTTTCTAACACTTTCCATAAACTTTTAAGGTTAAAAAACAAAAAGTGTAAATTTCCGAACTCTACAATGAAGCATTTTTTTAAAAAGAATTTTAAAGGGGCAGTTTATACGTCTTTTGTTTATACTTTATAAAAATGTTGATATAGTTAAAACTTTAAAAACACAACTCTTTTGGGAAATTTTGAGTAGGCAAAAATTTAAAAATAAAAGACTTTCAAGTGGTTAGAGATTTTTTATTCTTTGTCAAGGCAAAGGGGTATTTAATCTCTTTAGCTTCAAGATTTCTTTTATTAATTTAATTTCATGAAAAGATTTTCTTTCTTAAACAAAAGCATTTGAATTGGCCACCTATTTCGAAAATAACAAATTATGCATATTACTCAAACTCTTTTTCTCGTTAAAATATCAAGTTTAAACTATTTTAAAACATCTAAAAGTTAGAAAAGTGTCTTATTTCATTTTCGGATCTTTATAAAGTTATTATATTTTAAGGTTTTATACTTTAATTTTTTAATTTTTTTTAGGTTAACTTGTCATGGTTTAATTAATACTAATTTTCTCTTAGCTTTTAAAGATTATTTTATTTTATCTTTAATTAATCTAAGTTTGGCCGGTAAATAGTTTTAAAACTAATCTTAAAGGATGCCTTATCCCTTCCCTTTAGGATAAAGTAGAACTCTTACTTAGAATCACATAAGTTAGTAGACCTTAATTGAAGTCAATTTGAGTATTACTTTGTTAAAAATTTAGGTGTCCTAATTCACCATAACTAATTAGGTGGCGATTTCTTAAGTTAGTTAATAATTTGGAAATCACCAATATGTTGTACACGTTTTGACCTCGAGTTAAAATGGGGTATAACAGCTTGACGACTTCACTGGGGACTTTAGGTTCTAAACCATAACACACTTAGGTTAATAATTAAGTTTTTAACATCTGCTTGTTTCATTTTTGTTGTTTGTTTTATTTTAAATGCCTAAATGTTTTACTTATCATGCTTCTGTGATATAAACTGCTTATTTGTTACTGCTTTATATAAATTGTTTATTTAACACTCTTAATATAAACTGTCATTCCGTTCATAATTCCTTCAATTCTGGAAAACTCACACTATCACACGTACACGCGAGGTGTGTTTTGCGCACCCGCAAATTTCTTTAAAAATCCCAAATTTTAAGAGAGTTGGCATATGTGCGGGGTGTCCGGATCTTTTTTTGTGTGACTGCGTAGCCTTCTCACTCGAGTTGTCCACTCGAGAACCTTGTGTCTAGTAAACCCACTCTTAATCAACCCAGGATAGAGCTAAACCAACACCCTTTTACGAGGCATGCATCATATAAACCTAAGAGGCTTAATACCCTTGATGTATTAAGTTCATTAGTCAACTTTATCCAAATTTCCAAGTGGGTTCATGACCCCGAGTGACTCATATCATTTATGTGTGCATTATTTGAAAAATAGTTGTGCCAAAATATGGACTGTTGGTTCTAAATTAATTAAACTTAGGAGGGAGGGCCCTTTTGTGATGAAGATTGCTATGAAGATCAAAAGTTTTGGCCTATGGAGATTAAACCACGAGCATGCCATGAGAAGAAGATGTGTAGATGCGATGTAGAGCTTTATTTCTTTATTCTTTTTTTTGAGATGTAATAAAGCTTAAGACTATTTTTGTATTTAATTTGGGGAATAAATTCGTTTAATTAATTAAAGAGCAATGGAATGACATATTTTGGCACATTTATTTTTCAAATACGCGGTAGGTCTACCTCTGGCATAAAGAGGTCCCCTATATACTAGGACACATTATTTGATATACTTGTGTTACGTGCTTTATAAATATTTGCTTGCTTACTTGTTACGTGACTTATATGAATTTATTTGCAACATGATTTAATTGATTATTACTAACATTATCTTTGTTTTTTCTTGTTTTTCAGAAAGAGAAATTATTTTGCCTTTATCATATTATTTAATTGATACATGTTGCATTTTTACAAATTCTTATGTCGTGTTCATAAATTATTTAATTTTATATTAATATTTCCATGTTCAGTGCATTTTTTATAATTCTAAAGCATCGTTTAGGCTCATAATTATCCTAGGCTTGCGCAAATTTTAAATAACCTTGTTTAAACTTTTTCTTAGGTAATATTTTACAAAAATTCACTTTTTTCCTTTACAATTTTCCAAATTTGATTTCTTCCTTTGATTTTCTCAATATTCGTATCCGTGACTTGCTTTAAGAATTTTCTTCTTACTTTTTAAATAAATCGGCATAATTTTTCATCATAAGGTGTGATATTTTTGCTCTTTAGCACTCCAATCTTGCCAAGCTTTTTCAAGTCTCTCCTTTACGAGTACAATCCTATCTTTCTAAAGATAAACGCTTTTAACGAGTTCCGCATTTCGCATAATCTATTTAACATTCGATCTACTTCATGAAGCTTTACCCTTGCTCTCAATTTCTTTCAATTTTCACGTCATTTTGTTGCCTTTTATTTTGGTAGATGTCCAAATTTATTTGTGCAATCTACTAAATAGAACTTGTCTATATTTGTTCATTTCTCTATTGAGGGCAATCTTTCTTCAATTTTAAGATAGTCATATCATTCTTTTCACACAATAATTCCAAATTTTGACATGCGAATCGAGGGAAATCTTGTTGGTCTCTAATTGTTTTACACTACTTCCCTCCTCAATATTTTTATTTTTTAAAAAAATCCGCCAATACTAAAATAGAGCTTAAGGTCATTCAACCTTCAAATTTATCAAATTCAATTCTCGTGGGCTTGATTAACCTTAATTTTCTTAATCTCGAGCTTTTTCATCAAACTTGTTTTATTATTTATTTATTTATTTTCTTAAATGGTATCCCTTATAGCACTAGATCCCGTTGGTTTTTAAATGCTCTATTCTTGACCTTTCGCATACTTACTCCGCACTTACCAACTATTTCATTTTTCTTCCAAAGGTTGACTTAAGTTGAGCATCAAAGGGACTAAAAAACTCAAGGGTGACATGGCCAACCGAATCGTGATCGACTTAGTTGAAGATGAGTTGAACTATTAAGAAGCCGAGTCATACCATGAAAAAATTGCTAAGCTTGAGGGAAAAGTGGCAAAAATGGAACAAGAAATTGATGGCATCAAGGAAATGATAGCCGATCTTAAGAACTCTTCTTATGAAAATTCATTGGATTACGACCTTAGGGACTCCTCCGATGAAGATCTAGAAGGATACTCTCCAATTCGTGCAACTGCATATTCCAACTTTGATTGTAATGCTCAATACTTTTCAAACATGCATCCACTTTCACAGAATGAGACATTTGGGAATTTGAGTGAAACAAGCAAAAATGGAGAAAATGGTGGAAGACATTTTAATACCGAGACTAACCAAATTTCCTTCACAAATGAGCATGCTTTACAACTTGGGACAAATTTGGTTGAGTTGGAAAGTGAAAACGAGACACCTTATAATCTCGTTGATATTCCAATGTATGATGGGACAGGTCTTCCCAGAACCACTTGAAGGAATATCTTGATTGGTTAGCAAGCATAGGGCAAGGCAATGAATTTAATATGATACTTTTTGTTAGGACGCTTACAGGGCCAGCTTGATGTGGTATGCAAACCAAGACACAAGGAAATGGTTCTCTTGGGTCGATATGGCCAAAGATTTTATTAAGCAATATGGGCCTCCTGATAGGGCATCTAAAGGGTGTGAGCTTTAAGTGATCATTTATTTGTATGTTTTAAATTCCTTTTTATGTAAGGTGAACTACGTTTGACCTGATTTCCTTGGTGGATACGTAGGCAGCCCACATAGGGAATTGGTCATATTTATTTAGAAATTTCAACATATCTCTTTCTTGTAATTTGAACTACGTTCGACCTGATTTCCTTGGCGGATACGTAGGCAGCCTATATAAGGCTCGGTCGGTTTATTATAAAATTTTAGTATTCCTCCAAAGAAGCTGGGGCATAATTTTGGCACATAATTGAGTTGGAAGCATGCACAAAATTACAAAGGATAAGGATCAAGTTGAAGTCAAAATTTGATGCTCGACATGAGTCAACCTTTCTCCAAATTAATTTTTCTACTCCAAATCAATTTCCTTTCCTTATATTTCCAACGTTAGAGCCCACTAGCTAATACCTTTCTCTCGTCCACTCATTTTAAAACTTAAATCGTTGTCTTAAGCCTAAGTTCATATTTTACAAAAGCACATGCATAATCGATTTTATCTAATATTTATTGTTTTTGCATTTATTTCATATATCCTCATGCACTAACAATTTCTTTTTAATTTTTTTTATAGTAGTTTCTTTCTTCTTTAGAGGTTGCCTAGCATTGAACACCGTTTTGGCTGCGAATCTGTATAAAGGACGAAGCTACAATGAAAAACGAATTGGAAGCATTCAACAACGGAATGGGATTTGTGCAAGCACAGAATGATGTTTGTAAGAAGAATGTGGTTCGAAGAAATAATTTGGTCAATTTGGAAACTACCTTTAGCCTTCTTCCTACCACCACCAAAGCTTCCAGCTCAACTCAGAATATTTGTCTAACCATATCTCCTCACCCAGCTTCTACCTATGCAATCCCTCCACAAATGCCATCAGTATACACTATTAATCCTAATAACTTTCAAGTCACCATGATGCCAAATATTCATCCTCCCGCAATTGTATTTCCTTTAAATGAAAGCAATCATGACCAATTAGCAACTCATCTATATTCTATACGTGAGAGAGATGTTCAGGCAACTTGCCATGAAGATTTGGGAAAAGAGCTCATCAATTTGAGAGAAGCTTTTGATAAGGAGTTGCGTTCAAGAATTTGTCAGAGTTTGAAATATGAGAATTTATGTGTGCATCCAAATGTTGAACTTCCGCCAGGGTATACGGTACCTAAGTTCAATACTTTCAATGGGAAAGGAGATCCCATCGCTCACTTAAAAGACTATTGCAGCAGATTAGTTGGTATTGGACATGTTGAAGCCATACGAATGAGATTATTCATTCAAAGTTTATCAGGATTGGCACTTTCTTGGTACACTAAGCAAGACTTTAGCAAATGGCATACATGGGAAGATATGGCTCGTAACTTTGTAAAGCAATATGAGTTCAATAATGGAGATGAATTGCATATAGCCGATTTGCTCAAACTGAAGAAATTGTCGCATGAATCTTTTCAAGAATATGCAATACGATGGAGGTTAGAAGCTTCAAAAATACATCCTTCATTATCCGAAGAGGAATTGATCTCAACCTTCATCCATGTGCAAGAAGGGCTATATTATGAAAAACTGCTTGGAACTTGTGCACACAACTTCTCTGATTTGATTAAGGTTGGCAAAGAGATTGAAAATGGTATTCTAGGAGGAAGAATTGTAAGCAACTCAGCAGCAAAAGTTGCCCAACAAACCTTCCAAGCGAAAATACCAGTAAATCCGCAAAGTAAAATGAAAGAAAACAACTCAATTTTCATGACTATGCAACAGCCGCAACACCATCCAAGTGATCAATTTTTACAATCTCATGTTACTTCCAACTACTGCAATGCGCGTCTCCGACATCTTTGCAAACAACAGTTACATCATGCACAATCTAGCTCACGACCACAAAAGAAGGTGAAATCTTTCTCCTTCACTCCTTTGGATGAGCCATATGCAATTATTTTTGAGAGATTGAGAACAAATGGACTTCTGCAATCAAGAAAAGGATTCATTCCTGAGTATACGCCTAAGCACTTTGATCCATCTAAGAATTGTGCTTACCATTCAAACATTCAGGGACATGATATTGAAGGTTGTCCTGCCCTAAAATTCAAGATTCAAAGCATGATTGATAGTGGAAAGATAAAGCTTCAACCAGAGCTTTCAAGCAGCAATGGCAATATCGCAGACACAAGCATAGTTGTTGTTAAGGGCGATCCATCGAAATTGGCACCAAAACATTTGAAAAGAAAGCGTGCAATTAGTCAAGAAGACTAACAAAAGACATTATCTTTGCAGCTTGAGAATAACATTCTCCATTCTCCCTCTTTAAGAAATATCTACTCTTTTGCAATCCTTTCTAGCCTTTTGTAATGAACTACGTATGACCTGATTCCTGCTAGTAGCGGGATACGTAGGCGCCTATTTTGGGTTCGGTCTCAATATAATAAAAAAATCATTCTCCCCCAAGAGCAAACACTGGGACAGCTTTGCAGATGACCTATAACGGTTTGAGAAAGGGCAGAAGTTGAGATCACAAGCCATATTCGCCATGAAATTGCTTCAATGCCATAGCAACAAGAAATGCAGATTCAAGCCAAAGCTCCATGGTTCAATGCAAGACAACTATTTTCTTTTATACTAACAAATTTTCTTTGAGTAATGCAGAGGTTGATTTTTAGTTATTCTTAAACGATAACTCCACAAAGCTCAACATCAAGTCAGATTTGCAAGATTCCGATGGTGCAACATCAAGAAGAATCAAATTTTTATTTCATAATTTTTTCTTTGACCGCAAAATTTACAAGCAACAAATTTTCATCGGAGTTGAAGCTCATAAGTTATGGACACAATATGCACTATTGCGAAGTATCGCACCAGGCACCGCATTTTAAATATTCAATATTGCAAAGGCACTACAACAAGCTCTTCATACTAGGCTATGATAGCTCGCTACCGCAAACAAATCGCACCAAGCTCCTTGCATTGCACAAAATTCATATTTAATTTACAAGCTGCAAATTTTCATTGGAGTTTGAAGCTCCTAAGTCATGGGCAACATGTGTAATATTGCGAAGTATTGCACTAGGCACCGCATTTTAAATATTCAATACTACAAATGCATTGCAACAAGCTTTTCCTACTATATTATGATTGCTCGCTACCGCAAAGAAATCGCACCAAGCTCATTGCATTCATATTTGTAAGTTTGCACCGCATATTGGGTCTTTCCACCCTAAAATAAGATATATCGGGTTCTTCCACCCTAAAATAGGATGTATCGGGTTCTTCCACCCTAAAATAGGATATATCGGGTTCTTCCACCCTAAAATAGGATATAACGGGTTCTTCCACCCTCAAATAGGATACATCAGGTTTTCCACCCTCAAATAGGAATGCATCGGGTTCTTCCACCCAAAAATAGGATATATCGGGTTCTTCCACCCTCAAATAGGATACATTGGTCCTTCCACCCCAAAGTAGGATGCTTTGGGTTCCTTCACCCTAAAATAGAAGATATCGGGTTCATCTGCCCACAAATAGGATATGTTGGGTTAGTCTGCCCTCCAATAAGACATTTTAATCTCATCTCGCAATACTTTAATTATTTATTTATTGCACCGCATGCTATCATTTGAATTTCTTGCAAAGCTTACCTGTCTCTAATGAGACATCTTGCAATGATTTAATTATATATTTATTTTTACATATGCACTGCATGCTATCTTTTCAATTCCTTGAAAAGCTTATTCGTCTCTAATGAGACATCTCGGATTGCATTAATTATTTATTTTATACATATGAGTAGTGCATGCTATCTTTTAAATTTCTTGAGAAACTTATCGGTCTCTAATGAGATATTACGCAATGTCCTAATTATTTTTATCATGCCCTGTAAGCATTTTTAAATTTCTTGAAAATTCAGTTACATATCTATGTCTCTTTTACTAACGAGACTTGCAGGCACATAATTTGAAGCAGTTACTTAAGTTTAAAGAAAGTGCAATATATTCGATTAATTGTATATGGAGCTTTGATTCAAAAAGGATGCATCTTTCTTATGATTTTTGTCATAAGATAGTTTATTTTATTTCTAGCTTTATATTATTTTCTAACAATTTTATCAAGATTTTGGCAGAAAGCACAATTCACATGTAGCATCAAGAGACACAATGCAATGTGGAACTTTATCTAAGCAGTGAATTGGGGCAATTTGTTGAGAAAGTCCAACTTTCCAACAAAGGTCAAAGGTCTACCTCGAACTCTGCTCGACTCCACTCCCAAATACTCTCCTAGATCACAATACCCAGTAACATCATAATTCAATACTAGGACAACTGTTGTAAGCTTGCGACTACCTTGTTCTCAAAGTCCTCTACCTCATCTGTTATCCCATGCTCATATTGTCTCATGCTATCCCAAGGTCGTATTTGTTGGTCGGGACAAAATTGGCTTCTACGTCAACTTCTTTACCCAAAAAACTCTTACATCGTCTCTGGTCAAAGAGGGACAAGCTGTTGACACCCAATTTTGACCCTCCTTTCTTCTAATTTAATAACGTATAAAATTATCTTTTTTCTTACAACTATTTTTACTACTACGACTATATATCTTCTAAAATTATTAGTTTTTATTATCAAAATTACTAATATTACTTTTTATACTTCTTTTCCTTAAATAATCTATTGTTCGTCATTTTATTTCGAGTTTCGTACTTATTAAACTAATTATAAATCCTTATTTTATATTTGTATATTTTATATTAGCGTAAATTTGTAATTTGATATTTTATTATGTAAATTATTATTTGTCATCTTATAACATATTTTGTATTAGTTATAAAGTAAGAAGCCCAAAATAATTTAAAAGAAGAAAGGAAAAGGCTAAGAAATTCGGCCCAAAATCTTCAAATCAGACTATACATTTTCCAGGTCTTATTTTATATCAAAATAGCCCAAATCCACTCAAATTTTCAGCCCAAACGTGAGCCCTAATTCTAATTTGTGCAGCAGCTGGGCCTCGTCCCCAAAGCATCGTTCTTCCTCTGTGAGGAAATTTCAGAAGACCTTTAACCATGGATAGAGCTCAGTCTCTCCATTTTCGTGCAAGAGCAACATCTCTCTTCTGCGAAAAGCCAGACACTCTCTTCCTCTTTATGATTCACATCTCTCTTCTTTAATTCGGTCAACAAGAAGCCAAATCCCTGAAGGAGAATCAAAGGTACGGTTTGCGAATTCAAACGGCCATTTTCTCAATCGAAATCCCGCCCAAATTCAATCCTAAAGGCCTAGTTTTGTCACTATATATATCAACCTCTGCACTCATTTTTTAGGGAGAGTTTTCCTGCCTTCATAGCACCTTGAATCACTGATTTTTACTCTAAAAAATAACTTGGCGTTCTCTTCCGATCTCGGCCAAAACTCTGGTCTCAAGCTTCGTCGAATTCGTTGATTGTGAGGGTGTAGACCTTTGATCGCAGCAGGCCCGTTCACTGCCCTATAGCAGGTGACATTCTTTTCTTTTTCCTCTATTTTGTTACTGTGATTAAAGTATTATGTTGCTCTAAGAAATTTGTATGTCGAGATTGATTCTTGCTTAGTTTATTTGCAATCAAAGTTATGTTAAAATGTATTGGTATCCTGCTTGAGATCTGTACAGAGCCGAGTTTGTGTTTCCCTTTACGTTCAGACGTCGAACTTAAAGAATGATTTTGTTTTATGACCAGATAACCACCTCTAGTCTTGAATTTATTGACTGAAACTATTGTCAAATTTGTGTTTGTTTGCCTATTATGCTTTACTCTATCTTCAGGCATCAGGCCCTCCATTATTTGCTATTATTTCCAGATTGTAGACTACTAGTTCTTTTTTTTAGTTTGCTGCCTATTGTACATTTCTCTGTCCCTTAATGTTATATGCATGATCGTTAATGATTTTGACGCTTAGTAGTCTTAATATTGATGCCAAATTTGTTGTCTTAGTATTCAAACATAGCTAAAAATTATAAATCTTGTTGAAGTGTTCAGTTTTGTGGCTTCGTTCCTCTTTGTTTAAGCTTATTTTGTTTCAATGAAACTGCTAGTATGTCTTTGCTGATGTGCGCCTTAAATCTGTTTAGTCGAGTACATTTGAATACGTATCATGTTCAACCTCGTCTGGTTTTTGATATGTTCTTTTGTTAGTTCCGTTTGTTTTAACTAATACCTTAATAAATGGCTTCCCTTTTTCCTCATAATTTTAAAACATTTAATTTGTTTTGTCATAACTTATTACATAAGTATCTAAAAATAACTTTTCCTTGAGTTTCATATTAAGTTTAAAAATATTTTTCTCTACTAGTATTGATTTTGCTGAATCAGGGGTATCTTATCCTATGCTGTACATTTCCCATTCTGGATAGTAATTTTGTTGTACGACTTTACTTGGTTTCATGTTTAGTTTAATCTATATAGTTTGAAGTTGAATCATTTTACTAATCTCTTTACCCTTTCTTTATTTGCATGAACACTTTGGAGCAAAAATGGAGTCTCGATTAAAGACTCTCACAAAACTAGAGTCTCATGGACTCAACACCATCATACCCGCACATGAAGTCGATATCCTAGACTATCCAAATAGAAAGCAAAATTCATTTGGGGGTCGCTTTTACTTATTATCATTTAGTATTTATTTGTTTTAACTTGCTTATGTGTTTTGGATATGTGTTAATTTCTTGTTTCATAATAACTAACTTAATATAGATGTTTGGGTTTGGATACCTTTAGTTAGATACAAGCCTTTATAGTTACTTTAGCTTTTGTGAACTTCATTTGGCAAACTTTTTTTTAAAACACTCCCTTTTGCATCACTTTAAACTCACTAATTTATTAAGTTTTGTTCAAACTTGACAATGTCTTTCAACAAAGGAAATATTTTGTTCTAAACACTTATTTTTCTAAAACCTTTTCTAAAGGGAGCACTCTGTCAATCAATGAGCTAATATTTTTTAATTACCCTTATTTACCCAAGGATTTGTCTAAATTGATCTAGAGAAATTACTCTTTTTCATTGTAATACAATTGCAAAAAGCTTTTAAAATAAAAATATTTTCCAACTTGGTTACTCAATTACTTAATCTTTAGTACTCATATCTTTCTTTTAAAATTAATTAACCTAAGTTTTGCCGGTAACCGTCTTTAACGGATCTTAAAGGATGCCTCACCCCTTCCCTTTAGGATAACTAGAACCCTTACCTAGAATCTTTTTAAGTTAGTAGACCTTAATTGAAGTCAATTTTAGTATTATTTAGTTAAATATTTAGGTGTCCTAATTCACCGTAATAATTAGGTGGGGACTTCTTAAGCTAGTTAATAATTTGGAAATTACAAATATGTTGTACACGTTTTGACCTCGAGTTAAAATGGGGTATAACACGTCCCATTTAAATTGCCTTGTCAATAGTCCTACTTAAAAGGTACTAATTCAACTTCAAATGAAGATAAGGGGAATCGTTCATAAAATTAAAATATATGATAATAATTTTGGTCAATTTTAAAGGATAATTACTATTTTTTTCATTCATTTTATGTGAGATAGTTTAACTCGGCACAGAGTTTAAGAAATAAAAGAAGACTTTTAAAACTTGTGGTCTAAAATTATTGATAGAAATTTGTGTGGCTACAAAATATTTCATTAAGACTAAAATGAACATTTTAAAGTTAATTGTTACTTAATATAAGCATGTGTCATTTTTTTGAGACGGACTAAAAAGGAAAGTAAAACATATAAATTGAGATAGAGAAAGAGTAATCAAAGTGATGGTACTTTAATACATATCATAAGAGGATGACATTCAAATGATAAATATTTAAATATAAGAAATGAGATCTTGTATTTAATAGAAAATGGGGTTGCACGTAAAAATGTTTTAATGGAGATGATTACATGCTTTAGTTATGGGTAGGGTAGGGTTGGAAAGTGAGGCACTGAGAAAGTAATTAGCAATCCAATGGTTAGCAGCTTGAGTATAATGGACGCCATCCCAGCTACCTTGGTTCTTTGCATTGCTGATTAACTCATACTTTGCCTTGTACAAATCAATGTAAGTTACTGCAGCTCTATCCTGATTTTGGTCAACATATCGAAGAGTTGTTTGTTGAACGCTATGGCTATATCATACATATCCTTGACGCATCCATGTTCATTTATTCTTCTAATTGTTGCTCCTCCTGTTGCAAAGTTTGCACCATGTCTATAACTTGTTCCTAATGTATATGGTACTCCAAGGTGCTCATCTTGATTTATATACAAACAAAATTATTTAGTATGTCATCAATATAATTACAAGTAGAAGCTCCATCTGTTCTTACCAATGAAGTCAATAATAAGGCGACCATCAGAGCCCCTTCCAGCAGGTCTATGGAAGTAGGACTCTCCGCAGGGTGCTGCCATGGGATAAAATGCAGCTGCGATTCCACCCGTGTCTGAATTAGAGTCTCCAAAGTTGTAAATTGTTGTAAAATCACATGATTGTTACTCTACTAATTGATACTCAAACCAACTATAAGTCAATTGGTGCTAAAATAAGGCTCTACTTTATTTATAAGCAATTTTAAGCATACTGTAGCTTGACAAAATTAACTCAAAGGTATCTACCAACTCTTCAATAGAAAAAAGGTAATCATTGACCAACTGAAGTGAAAGTAAGAAAAATAAGTCAAAGGTAACAACTTTAAATTGTTGAGGTCAAGGTGAAATCAAACAAGTCTTCAAATTTAAAAAAGTGATAATTTTGATCTAAATTTTTGTCAGTTATTTTATAGCAATATGAGTATCTAAGAACTCTATGACTCAATAATGTTGGTAGCTTTTTACTTATGAAATGTTGTGCACAAAATATATTTATAAACATGACTTTAGTAGACATGATTTGTAGACTCCCTATATTACGACATTGCTCTCATACTAAGTTTGTCACACTCCACATTCGACTCCAAATTCGAAGGGCGCAACTGGTATCTACTGTAAAATTTTAATATTAAGCAGATCCAACTGAACCATTTAAGACTCAAAAACTATCTATCGATAAAGCCTTTACTGTATAAAGATGAGTGTCAGGACAAGACCCATGACATCTCAAATATTATACTAACAACTAATAAAATTTGGAGTCCTCCAAAAACAAGGAGGCATCACTCAAAATTTGACGATCAGATCAGATGAAGTGATCTCAAAGGAACTCCTATTGAGGATCCTAAGTACCTGAATCTGCATCATAAAAAGATGCAGGTCGAATGACATCATTACGTTGAATGTACGAGTATATAATATATCTGAGGAAAATAAATAATTGAACTGAAGAAGATGAAGCAAGATACTCAACTGAATATAAAGAAATAAAGGAGTGAAATATTTTAAACTTTACAAATACTTATTTATCTCTAAACTCAACATATTGAGTGATATGATAAAAATCCCCTTTAACTCTATTTGGGAGATTCTCTAATCGATAACCATCACTATGAGAAACGTGATGATACAACGTCTTGCCCACGTTGCCAGAACTGTCATACACCTTGCCATGATATAGAATATCTACACTAAGTGGATCCACTAAAGCTCTGCTCGAAAGCAATAAGGATTGTCTAAAAAGTACGATCCTTTGCACATTTTGGCTACATGGTTCATGAGGAATGTGAGTTGTTGAACTCATCCCCATATCGATGTTCAATAATACTCCCAATAAAGATATTCTCATACTTAACTGTATGAAACATACTCTTTTTCAACTTGAGGTAATTACTCAAAATACCACTTAAAAGAGGTAACTACTCTGAGATATTTCTGAATTAATTAACTCATTTAGAAATCAAAGTTTCTCTTTTCCTAATGTAGAAAAGTGATACCTTTAGAAATACTTAGTTGCCTTACACTCTTACTAAATTCATATTTGAAAACTCTTTCTCAAACTCATTGTTTTGCTCTCCTCATAAATCAATTTAAACTCTTTCATTTTTTATGCCCCTCCCCCCCCAAGGCCATCCCTGCCAATAATTTTTTTAAAAGAAATATTGTTTTTGGAAATATATCAAATTTAAAAATATTTCATTTTTACACCACCCCATCTAGGTCATTCCCGTTAATTTTTTTTTTAAAGAAAAACTATTTTTGGGGAATATTTCAAATTAATTTTTTTTTCATGTTTTATGCCAACCCCACCCGTACCCCTACCCCCCACTCCCACCCCCACCCATGTCATTACCGTCAATTTATTTTAAGGAAAAACTGTTTTTGGTAAATATTTCAAATTTTTTTTTTTCATTTTTTACGCAAACCCCACCACTACCCCTTCTCCACCGTCACCCCCATCATTTTTTAAAAAAAAATTGCTTTGGAAAAATATTTCTAATTTTTATGCTACCCTCCCTACCCTCAGCCCCCCCTCCCCGCGACCCCGTCAATTTATTTTTTTTTAAAAAATGGGTTTTGAAAAAAAAATCTAGGTCAAAAGTCTGATTAGGTCCTGGGTCAAATCTCAGGGTTGGATTTTTGAATGGTTATCAGGGTCTTGTCCAAGTTTGGGTGTGTCGACCCATCATGACATAAGAACATAGGAAAAATGCAAAAAAATTTAAAATTTTCTTTACTATCAAAGTCTTTTATAAAATGAGAGATTATCATGGAGAATTTACACATTTCGCCTCTTTCAAAGAAGTTTACTCACTCAATATCTCTAGGCATCACTTAAGCACCACTATTCATCAAAATCCAACACACCATAAAATTCATTATGGCTAAGTTGGGTTATACCAACAAACACATATGGCCACAATCAAACCCATGAATACTAAGGACAACGCAAAAGTTCATCATGTCCAATTTATCAAGTCACAAAAGATATGTATTACCAGAATAGAGGTAAGCATTAAACACAAACCGATAGCCACATCAGAAGGACACTCTTGTTCACCTCTAGCTTGAAGAGCATCGGTCCTAATTTTCTTCATCTCTCTTCCCCTAGCCGTAAGCACCGGGCAATTTCTTATTAGGTGGTCACTTCCACCACAACCATAACAACCCTTTGTACCGGCTAGACACTTACCATTATGTTTCTTTCCAAACCAAGCATAAGTAGGCCTAACCACATAAGATCCACTACCACTCACTCCTTGATATTTTGGGGTAGCCACACTCTTTCGGTTAAACTTAGAGGGAATTTTGGAAGAGCTTTGACCATAAGACCCTTCTTAAGAGGAACTATCATCTTCAGGCCTATACCTCTTTGTTCCTCTAGACCTCTCTTCAAGTTTCTCCTTTTCAAACCATTGAGCACGAATCACAAGACGATCCATATCCATATCATTCTCAAGCATAACCATACTACAGTCTTCTATTATCAAGTCAGATAAACCCAACACAAACTTACTCATCTTCATCTTAGGTTTGGCTACTATGGAGGGAGCATACCTTAACAACTTAGTGAACACCCGAGCATACTCTTCGATACTCAACCTACCTTGACGGAGGTTAACAAACTCAAGTATCTTAGCCTCTCTCACCTCTAAAAGGTAAAACCTATCAATAAACCCATCCTTAAATCTTTCGCCTTCCATGGGCCCCACTTCTACCGGCCTCACTTCTTCTAGCATTAACTCTTCTAATAGTCACATCCTAAAGACCATCGGATAAGAGATAAGAGAGATAGCTTATAGATTTATGGCACGACTTAGAGAATGAAGAAGTGAAGGTTTCCTAACATCCAATAGCCTCCTATTCATAAAATGTGGCGCGCTTCACATTTATGAACAAGACTCTACTAGATGTGGTTTGAGACATCCTAGAAAAACCATCCCAAAACCTTATGCTCTGATACCAAGTTTTTCACGACCCAGGGGTACCCCCTAGACGTAATACGACATACTTGACCCCGAAGGGGTCTCATACAAGCCCTTAGCATATCATGACATAAGAACATAAGGAAAGAATGCAAAAAAATTTAAAACTTTCTTTACAATCGAAGTCTTTTATAAAATGAGAGAGTATCTATAACAGTATGTCTCAAACCATCTATATTATTTGGAATAAAACTCTTGAAATACAATCTTAGTGACATAGCCCTTAAATAAGTCTAAACATAAAAGAAAGACATAAAGGACATGTGGTCAAGCCCTCGAATACAATGAGGACTCACCAATCTTCTTCTTCTTGATCTACTATGGTCCTAGCCACGAAGATGGAATCCAATATCTCCAAATCCTACACTTATAGAAAATGTAGAAAGATGTGGTTAGCACAAAAAGTACTAAGTATGGAAGCCATGCATAAAAATCCTTAAAACATGCATAAAGGGGACATTTCATTTGAAACCATGTTATATGCCATTTTTGAACATCATCTTTTAAATAGTTGGAGAATGCAACTCATAAGGCAACTCACATACATTTCATCATAACATAAGAGATATCATTATAATAACAAGCATAGTCTCCAACATCAACATAATACATATCCCAATCTTCACAAGGCATAGTTCATACACATAGATAAATACCAAGATTATCTCCTCATAATAGAATCATCACATAAACAACCTTGAGCTCTACTTGTGCAATGCATAGATAGGACCCCATAATCCTATCTACAATAAGTGTCACTTCTAGGCCACCATGATCATGCATAACATATCTTGACCTTAGCCATAACCAACATTCATAGACAAAGAGACATTCATGTTCATAACTTGTAATAAGTAAAGTCACTCATAGTAACAATCCATATCATGCATAGATAAGTTCACATATCTTCATAGCATAAGGAAACCACACTATAACCCCTTCATGAGTGTACTTGTGCAATGTATAAGTGAAGTCCCATACCCCTACTCACACTAAGTAAGGCTCATTAAGAATTCATAAGCATAGTCCATGTTCACATTCATGTTCATATTCATAATTCATAATAAAACATCCATAACTCATAATCATCATGTCATGAGGGAAAACTACCATACCCACTCTAAAAGCCTACTTGTGCAATGCATGAATGAAGTCCCATACCCCCATTCACATTAAGTAGAACCTCTTAAGAGGACTATAGTAAATAACCCATGTTCTTGTTCTTGTTCATGTTACTTGTTCTTGTTACTTATTTATGTCAAGGTTTATCTTCTTGTCATGTAGGGAGATATAGCCTTAATCAACAAAGACCATTTGAGCTACATGGAATCCGGTGTCATGAACCCACACCTAAAATAGGTGTTCTACCTGCCTAAGGTAGAACAAACATGTTTAGCTTATAGGTGGATCCACTAGCTAAGAACCTATGTGGGCTCATAGTTATGGGATAGGGAGATTGCTACTAGAAACCCAGAGTAATTGAGGTAAAAGGTTCCCATCTCTTGTTCCTATCCACTCGGTGCTAAGCTTAATTCCCTCTGAGTCTTTAATTAAATTCATTGTTTATGGAAGGGTGGCTTAACACACAATACAATACAATATCATGGTAGCTCATGGATTCATTAAGTGAGAATGTCCTTTCAACCTTAGAATCATTAACATGTGAGTAAACCTTTCACATCATGTTCATGGTGTTAATGAGAATAGACTTTCAATCAACACAACAATATTATCATAGTCCTAGACAATTCATGCATAGTCATGTGTAAGGGTAAGGGGAGAAGGATCTTGCATCAATACCACAAATACACAATAGTCATAGGATATTCACTTTATAAGTGAATCATGAGCTCATATACAATTCTTGTCAACTTGTACAAACCTTCATAATAAGCACTTCAAGGGCTATGAATCAACTCATCCCAAACATCTAGCATTAGCACATTAGATAAAGGGAATATCAAGATTCAACAATACAATCAACACCTTAGTCATATCATAGTCATGTTCATTCATGGGTGTGTGTGTGATTGTCCTTCCAAAGACACAACAATAACGTTATCATAATAGACACTTTATTCTCAAAGTATTCATAAACATGCTCATAATAACATAATCATGCATACACTTTATATCTTGCATTCAACGGTCATATTGAGTCAATACATCTAGCATTCAATACAAGACACATAGATACAACCATGACTCAAATAGTTCATTCATTTCATGCATAGACTCATGTGATCATATTATAGGTCATGTGGGTGAAGTCTCTTCACTATAGGACCATATGCAACTTAACATACATAATAGCTTCCTTCTTAAAGCCTTGGCATCCCTAGTTTATTTATTTTAGCTTTTACCCTTTAAAGCCCTAGGAGTCATCTTCATGTTACAAGCCTTACTCTTAAGAAATGCCTCACATGATCATCAAGTATACCTAATTCTCAAGGTAACCTGGCCATATGCCTTATTCTTGATGAATTATAGTCATATAAGAAACATATAAACTCAATCTCAATACTACATAGCCATGATCCATCATATAAGCCTTAATCAAATCAATTCATGTTTTGAAAGTTTACCCCTAAGTATTCATGTATAGGTGATCTAGTCTAAGGCAATTCATCAAGAAGTTCATCAATCTTAGAAGGTCACCTCTAACCCTCAATTTGCCTCTTTAATGACATAACCCTAGACTATATCAATTTCATCATAAGTTCTTAGGTTAATCTAGTATACATGTAGAATCATACTTAAATCATTCAATTACATCATAATCAACTCACATCCAATCAATTGGACCAACTTGCAAAACCATCACATAATGTAAAGAAGAACCTTAGCTAGGATTGGGGGTCTCATGGATTCTTGAAGGATTTGAGTTAAAATCATATAAATCATTCATACATTCATAAACAAATAGAATTAAACCTTTAAAAGAAACTTTAAAAGGAATCCATGGAGTTGAGTTGAAACCTTAGCTAATTGGGATTTCTAGATTTGAGATAAAATCGTTTGAAAGGGCTTCTTGGGTGATAGCTTCCCAAGGGTGAAAACTCCCATACCTTAAGTGTAGAATCCAACAAAATTTGTATTGAAAATTTCCCTTCTTCAAGCTTTCCTTGAACTATTTCTTTGTTCTTCAATGGAGGTTCTAGAGAAAAGACTTTTGGAGGGGAGGGGAGGTTTGTATTTTGTGGTTTGAATAAATGAGTTGGAAGGGTGTTTTAATACTTTTAAAACCCTTAAAATATCTTAATTAGCTAATAATAACCGTCCATGAACTAACCTAACCAATAAGGGAACTTACCAAATGACCCTTCCCTTAGGCCGACTTGGACAGAAAACTGATGCCATCCACGAAACCCCCATCCACGGACCGTGGATGGGGTCAATCCCCGTACTGTGGGGTCATGGTTTGAGTCTGCAACTTCACTTTGGGACCTTGACCTATGGAACGTGGATGGACCTATGGGGCGTAGGTCCCATCCGTGGTTCACCATTTTCTTGACAACTTTTTGCTTTCTAGGCAGCCTTGGGGGTTAGACTTTAGGGTCCTCCCCAAGGAACCTTAGTTGGTCTTTGGGAGATCGTACCTTGACGTTTAATCCCTATACACCTCAACATAAGCTCGAGAAGTCAATATGCAACCTAAAAGCAAACATCAAACTCAAAAGCTCACACGTTAGGCCCCAGTTTCACTTATTAGCTTTCGTTAGGCTAAATATTTTCTAGGAAAACATTTTTCTTCCTACCAAATACACTCATAGTGTATATACATTTATAATTATGGTTTGAATTCAGTTCTGGAATCTCAACTTTTCTTTCCAAGTAATGTCCTCTTTTTTGATAAAAGATTCTTCAATTTCAATTTGCTATAACAACAACAACATACCCATACCCAGTGGTTCTATCTGCTACAAATTTAGTTTTATTATAAATTGATATTCATTCCTTTTTCTGGAGTAGTTCACTATCTTTGGTTGAAGTGAAGGGGAATCATATTTCTGAATTAAAAGATACTAATTTGGGTTGTTGCATACAAGATTCTAAATGGCTCAGAAAGAGATAATGGAGCAGCAGGATATAAGGAAGCTTGATGTAACTAAGTTACATCCGCTTTCTCCCGAAGTTATATCCAGGCAGCCTACAATCAACATTGGTAATTTCTTTGAAGTTTTTGTAACCCATTCTTTGTTAATAATCAATAGACTAAAATACTTTAAATTTTAATTTTTTAGGCCTCATTGGCCATGTAGCACATGGAAAAACAACCCTTGTCAGAGAAATCTCTGATATCCCGGTAGCCATACCTTACTCTTATGTGTATATACCTTTCAACACTTTTGGTTTGGTATAAACTTCTTCCATATGGAACTCTGTGGTTGTTTTATGTCATCTAATTTCAGACGACTCGATTCAAATGTGAACTAGAGCGTAACATAACTGTGAAACTTGGGTATGCAAATGCAAAAAATTACAAATGTGAGGATGAATGTTGTCCACAACCTTTATGCTACATGTACGTGTGCTGATGGTTAATTGTTTGTTCCTCTTTTTTCTTGAAGAATATATCTTTATGCTTTACCGAATCTTGTAGGTCATATGGAAGTCGTAAAGAAGATAATCTTCCATGCGATGTTCCTGGATTCAGAAACTACAAGATGAAACTACTCAGACACATTTCTTTTGTAGATTACCCGATATGGTTACTTCGTTTGTTCAACCTTCAAATAAATAAACAATTTTGCACTTGGTGCTAAAGCACTAGAATTGGTTCTTTGCATTTGTAATTTTCTAGAACAATCTTATAAAATTGTGAGGCTTGCTTGTGAATTGGCAACCAATATGAAAATAATTTTCAGAAAATTTGTAATTAGCTTTTGGCTTTTGTGAAGAGCAAAAAGAGTCTACAAAGATTTGCATTAAGCTACCTATTGAATTTGTTGTCGTCTAAGACAACAGGAGCTACCAAGAGTTGGTGCTTTTAGATTGCATGTTTGTGGATGATTTGTTAATGTATTTGTTGATTTGCATTTTCCCATCTTGTACTTCAGTTAAATACATTAACAAGATTTTATTTCCATAAAACAAATGAAATTCAACAGCTGCTTCTGTTTATCTTCCTTTTTTCTATTTCAAAAAAATGAATTGTATTGTTATCATTGGAAACATCTATGTGGATCAATTGTGCTCAATATTTTACTGAAAAAAATATTGTTTTCTTTAAATCTTTCTCAGGCTGTTAATGTTTTGAGTTCCCACCATGACAACACATTTTAATGATCCTTGCCTTGAAGTTTTTTTTTTTGTAGACATGCTCAACTTGTTAATCCATTTTAGTCTCTCTAGGAATTAGCATGTGGGATTATTGGTTGAGTCAATTTTTGATGTGACACTACTTGGATAATGGATCCCGACAAAGCATCTGTATATTTTACCGCCTCTCCCATTATTCTGGAAGTATGATTTGCATTACTGCAACAATATTTAGCTTTGACTGCTTTATTATGGCTTGTGTAGGGGCATGAGATACTGATGACTAGAATGCTGAGCAGAGCAACATCTATGGATGCAACTTTTCTTCTCATAACTGCCAATGAAAGTTGTCGTCAACCCCAAACTATAGAGCATTTGTCTGCTGTTGACATCTTGAAGCTTCAAAACCTAATAGTTCTTCAGAACAAAGTTGACACAGTACAGGAGCATCAAGCTATAAAACAATATAAGGCAATCCGGGAATTTTTGAAGGTTAGTCTTTCCCAAAAGTTTGCAAACCTTGTATTTAAACAGTTTGCTAAAAATGAAATTGCATCTTATGGCAATCAGGTAACAGTAGTAGAAAGTGCGCCAGTTGTACCTTTTTCCTCAAAACTTAATTACAACATTGATGCTGTTTGTGAATATATTACAAAGATACCTATCCCTAAGAGAGACTTTGTATCACCTCTTCATATGGTTGTGGTTCGATCTTTCAATGTGAATAAGCCTGGTTGTGGGATTAATGACATGAAAGGTAGCGTTGTAGGTGGAACTATCACTAAGGTATATTCCTATTGTGTGGTTTTATGCAAATTGTTTTCATACTATAAAAGAGGGTATCTGCTTGTCTATGATGAATGTTGTCTTAGATAATTTCCATTGATCAATTTTAGAAACTGTGGGTAACAAAATTTGACTAAATCTTACCTTAACCTCTTAATTCTTTATTATGTCTAAACATTTATCACTGGTTTTTGGTGCTCAGGGTGTTCTAACGGTAAATCAGATTGTTGAGCTTCGTCCAGGCATCATTGACAAAAATGCAGATGGAAAAACCATCTGTAAACCAATATATTCCAGAATTATGTCATTATTCGCGGAGAAAAATAAGCTTTAGTTTGCTGTGCCAGGAGGCCTTATTGGTGTTGCCACGTCAATGGATCTTTCCCTATCACATAGTGATATGCTAGTTGGTCAAGTCCTTGGCAATGTCGGTACACTCCCTGAAGTGTACATCCAACTTAAGGTTAGTATGAATTCTTTGGCCTTTTTATCTGTTGTTTGTAATTTCTTTTCTTGCTTATACTAAATCATGTCATTTATAACTCCCCCTGATACACTTTGCCATTTGATTTTTTTTCCAGATCACTGGAATATGTAGTATTCTTTTCCACTTGCAACTTATTTCACATCATGTCTGTTATCTGCAGATCAGGAAAACTAAACTCCTACGCGGCTTGTAAGGGTTGAGAAAAATGACTTTGGAAAGTAGGTGTTAAATATGTTAAAGGGTGAGGTTCTAATGCTGAATATCTTTTCCATGACAACTGGGGCTTAAATCATTACAGTTAGAAAGAATAGGACAACGTTGTAACTAGCTGCACCCGTATGCACTGCCGTAGCCGAGAAGGTGGTGCTCAGCCATCGAGTTGGTAGCCACTGGCGTCTCATTGGGTGGGGTGAGATTAAAGACGGAGTGGCACTAGATGTGCAAACTATACCTGCAGAGATGTTCTCTTAACAAGGAGATTCTGGCATTGATAATACTATTGATTTACAGTGTGAACTAGTTCTTTTGATTTTTGTGCTCCCTTTTAGCTTATGAATTGCTTGCAACTGATGGATGTTTCTTTTTAGTTTTTGATCCTATGGAATACTATTTTTCTTTTCAGCGTTTTGGTGTGGATTTTGTCCGCACTCTTGTCACCTGTATTGCGATGCTTTAAATTCCTTTGGCCATCACCTCTTTGTACTTTGCCAGCCCCAATTAGGGGTGGGCATAATATGGTATTTAAATTTTCAGTTTTGATAACTTCAATATTTTAAGAAGTACTACTCCCTCTGTCCCATTTTATGTGGCAACATTTGACCGGGCACGGAGTTTAAGAAATAAATGAAGACTTTGAAATGTTTACCAAATTTCCTTTAAAAAGTAGACTCACTTTTTTCTCTCCTCATAAATGTATTGGAGTACTATCTTTAAGATTAAGTGGGACCAACAAGGATAAAAGAGGAATTGTACCTTTAAATACTTACCATTTAAGGAAATGTGACATCCTTTTTGGGACTGACCAAAAAGGAAATGGTACCATATTAAATGGGACGGAGGGAGTATATCATTATCATATCAAACTAATTTGGTATGATTCAATATTTTTTATATTTGATTTTGATATTTATGGGGCGGTAAATTGGTAATCATAGGTTGGTTGATTCAACTTACATATACTCCTACACTAAAAATGAATTTGATTTCTCAAGAAACGTTTTAATTATATTAAACTTAGCACATTACATATGTAGAAAACTCAAAATAGAGTATTGGGTTGTGTCACGATTAGAAAACTCGA
This sequence comes from Solanum piurae, assembly GCA_029582685.1. Classification (NCBI taxonomy): domain Eukaryota; kingdom Viridiplantae; phylum Streptophyta; class Magnoliopsida; order Solanales; family Solanaceae; genus Solanum; species Solanum piurae. The sequence continues at coordinate 2,303 of JAJOOO010000548.1, read as the reverse complement.
GTTACGATGAACCAAAAATATTGGGTTAAGTCACAAACTGCGGTGAAGGCACTAGGAAGAACCCCTTAAAGCCATATTGTAAATTGTGAGGACTCAAACCCTAATAATAGAAGTATGCCCAGACTAAAACTGTGGCTAAGAGAGACACGCCATGTAATGACCCTCCAAGTCATTTCCTCCATTTTCCGATATTTTTAGCTTTAGAGCTTTCATATAGTGACCCCAAGTAATTTATGACTTGCTAGAACTGACAGTTTGGTCACAGAGGTTTTTGCAAGTTTTCGTATTTCAAAGTGTTTGAAACTTGTAACTTCAATCAAAATTATAAGAAGACGGCCTCAAAATGCAATTATGACCACTCCATCAGCTCCAAAAGGGACATTTTAGGCTAGGGGCATGGTTGGTTTGGGCCCCGAGACATTTAGCAGATCTAGGACTATCATTAAGCGGTATCAATGGTTGTAGTACAAAATATAATTATGGGGCTAGTAGGGCTAGAACACACGACCCAAGGAATTTTCACAACAACTTAACAACTATACTAAAATTTTAACTTGTGTCAAGAGGTATCAACACTTGTATATATATTAATTTAACCAAAATTTTACCTCTATGTACAATGTAATTTTCTAATAAAGGGGTGTTTCTTGACACTCCTTACCCAAGAGCAGGTATACCCCTACCGAGATAAGAATTTCGTCAGCGTGGTTGGCTTCAAAATGTCGAGTTTGTTTTAGAATAATTTTTGTGTGGTTTTTGAGGCTTCTAGTCTTATTTTGAACCCCTTTGTCGATTTTGGATAAAAATGGAGCTTGGGTGTGGTACCCACTTTTCATTAAGACAATCTCAGAAGGAAGCTTTGATGGTTCTGTTGATTCCAGAATGTCAAATTTGGTAGGGTGGCATAGTTTGTTTGCGTTCACAGGGTTCGAATGAATTCTGAGTGTCCATTCGAAGTTTGGAGCATTTTGCTCTGAATTGCTCTGCAACAGTGTTGGTGCGACTGCTTTAGTGGCGTCTCGATTGCTTTTGCAGTACCCACTTTTGCGTCCTATTAGTCGCTTTCGCAGTAGGAGCCTCTTGGGGCTTTGCTACTTTCGCGGCCTAGGCACTGCTTTCGTGTCCTAAGCATTACTTTTGTGGTGGGAGCATCTTGGGGCTTGGCCGCTTTCATGGTATCCACTTTCATGGCCTAGGCGTCACTTTTGCGGAAGGATACTCTTGGGGCTTGGCCTCTTTCGTGACCTAGACACTGCTTTGACAGCCTAGGTGTTGCTTTTGCAGTCATCACTGAAGGTTTATATTCTTCTTTCAATCCATTTTCTAGCATTCATCCAAATTTCAAACTTTGATATTTCGATCTAGGAAGCTTCATTTTTGGTGATTCAAGTTGTGTTTTATTTGGAATAGGCGTGGCTCCGTGCGCGATTGATCAAGGAAGCATGAAAGTAGGCGTTTTGAGATACTTTTAACCAGGAAAAGGGCTACCTTGTCTCTTTAATTTGAAGAAATTTTGCATGTCTTCGTTTGGGCTGTTCTGGGCATCAAATTGTGCCCCATTTTGGGACACAATAGTGGTATGTCGATTGATACATTTTGACAGAGTTAGTTTCTAAATTCCCAGTGCGGGTCACACCTTCTATTTTTGACTTGATTTTGGATCCGTTTTCGTTATTATGAATTACCTGTCTAACCATCTGTAATTGTGTTGTAATTGTTTATTTGATATTGTGGCAGTATTTTGATGTGTTTGATAAAGATAAAGCTCGTGTGTGGTGGATTCGGGTGTGTTTGGTATGAAGGAATAGCCTGGGGTAGGGGTGGGGTGGCGGGGAGAGAGGGTAGGGGTAAGGGTAAGGGGTGGCGGGGGTAGGGGTAAGGGTGGCATTAAAATGAAAAAAATTGAATTTGAAATTTTTTCTAATTTGTTTTTGCTTTAAAAAAAATTGACGGGGATGGCTTGGGTCGGGGGAGGGGGGTAGATGAGGGTGGGGTAGGTGTGGGGGTGGCATAACAAATGATGTTTTTTAAAATTTGAAATATTTTTCATTGACAATTGTTTTTGACGGGGGTGGCGCTGGGCGTGTCAGGGTGGGGGTAGCGTAAAGAATGATTTTTTTTAAAATTTGAAATACTTCCCAAATATATACACATATTTTCTTTTGAAAAAAAATTCGAGGGTGGCGGGGGAGGGGTTGACCTTGTTTATGGGGGGTGGGGCTGGTGTGGAGTGATGTAAAAAATTTTCAAAAAATAAATTTGAAAGATTTTTTGAAAGAAAATATTGTTGTTTGGGGTGGGGG